>CM061747.1:80207526-80375513 GCA_030979885.1 Lolium multiflorum
CTCACAATTATGTAGATTGCTTACTGCTATTTTCCGTTGTCTGCCTATTTTGACTGACCCAAACGGACACATGGATTTGAGGTTATCATGCAAATCAGTTGGTGCAAGGTGCGGATTACATGTTTATGGCATGCCCTAAATGTGTGACGATGGTCTAAACTGAATCTACATATGGCTCTTTGGATATTTATGTTGATCAGAGTTGAAGAACCAAAACTGAGTTATTTGGACTATATCGTGTCTTTGATTTCGGAATAAATAAGTTATGTTTGCCCAACACAGCTCTCTATTAAGATATTTTGTGTATTGTTGTCATATGCATTATATGATTTTGATCTCTCTCACACGCGCTAAAATCTTTGTGTGCCTGCTGACCGGCACCTTTTTGTTGTTGCAGTGGCTTCAAAAGGGGGGGTGGGGGACAAGACCATGGCTTGTGTGGTAAATGGGTAGGCTGGATGTTAGTGTGGTTGATCCTGCTGCAGAGGACTTCATGGTGGCATTGGATAGTTGCAAGGCGCACATGGTGATGTCGGACGGTGAGCATGTTTTTCCTCTGTTGCATGACACAAATTATTTATACCCGCTGCATCTCTTGATCAGGACACATATTAGTTATGTGTTGTTTATCCACATTACTAGTTAGGTGTCAGATTGGTGTATATAAAGCACCCCACTGAGGTCATGGATTCAAATATTTTCATGTGATGGATCTCTTAGTTCTTGCAAATTAGGTGTTGGCCAAGAAGCCTTGGAATTTATACGACCAAGTAGCAAGGAGAAATAAGGAATTAGGCGCCCAAATAATGAGGTCATGGATTCAAATATTGTTCTGTTGATTTTAATACTCCATGTGTAATCTCCACCACTCTATAATAAAGACTGAGCTGTGTTTATTTGTTGCTGATTGTGCATCACTTTTGCTGATGTCTTTATCTTTTTATAAATGCTTAATATATTACTTGATGAAGTGTTCTTTTAAACCTGACTTTAACAAAATGATTATCAGCGTGAAATATAGGGGCGTGCGCCAAGGCGCGCATACCAATTTTTGCTCCTTTTATGTATCGCATTCCTCTGCTATACCCTCTGCTGCTCCGCACATGACATCGAATTTGTTACTGTATTGGGCTTCAACTAATTTGATCTGGATAATGGTTATTAACAGCAGACATGATCAATTCACTTCTACACTTTGGTTGGTACGCCACTCATGCCACTTATTCTTTAGCATGCTGATGCAGGTGACTTGAAGCCTCAAATTTTGTCAACATGAGAAAGACTGCTCAGGACAGATGCCGCTCTCGCTCAACCTCTATGTATGTCCCTTGCAGGCTTTCCTCTTATTTATTTGATGTCTTTTTACGTGCATTTTTTTTTGAAAGGGGATTGCTTTTATTATGTGTCTTCATAACATTTTTTTTGAACTGGTGTCTTCATAACATTGTGGCACATCAGAAAGTAGGCATGGTTATTTGCATTTCTATTTGCATTTAACCCTCTTATGGTAAAGCCATGCGTGTCGGTTTTACTTGTATGCATCCGTATAGCAGCCTTGTAGGACCTGATTAAATTCTTACTTATGTAGTTTGTAGTTTTGTGAATTACCCCCTCTTTTACCACATTTCATAGTCATAGGGGATGCAAATTATTTCTTCTGTGGATAACCTTTGTTTTCTTCTTTTGGGGGCTACCTTTGTGCTTGTCTTTTCAAAGGTAACATTTATGTGCGAAGTGTATCTAGACACGCTACCCTAAAAATATTACCATACCTATGATAGTGGCATCTATTTTCCAGAATCGTGCAAAAGACTTATATCCATATCTATATAAATATCTGATTTTGTTGGTATTATTTCTTACCGCTTTAAAGTACATGTAGCTACACCATAGTTCTACATGTTGATCTGGAAGTACTTCTACCCTTTTGTGCTTTGTGAGAAACAAAAGAAACGCATATATAAATGTTGGTATCTTCATCAAAGGGAACTTCAGTTATGTCTAAGAACCGCAAGCTGCTGTTCTGAACATATTTTTGCCTTGCTCTTGCTAGTGAAATACCTTTGGCTAATTTTGCTTACCGCGTGGAAAGATGTATTGGCACATCACTAAAAATGCACAAAATTTCCTATGTTACATATATGTTTGCATCCCAGTGATAAAGTGTCCTTCGTTGTCGCTCTTATGCTCTCATTGAAGTGTCTGTCCCTTTTTGCAGGTGCAGTTTAATTCCAACTCTGTTATTTGCATCTCCTGACTCTCTGATCAACAGATATTCGAGCACGTGAATACCATTTCCTGGTTTTGACTTCCATTCTACCCAGCTTATTACCATATCCGATTTTTTTGGTTCAAGTGCGGCGGTTTATTCTACATTTTCAATGAATATTTAGTTATTTTATAAGTATAATTAATTATTGCTGGATAGTGGTCCTGCAGTGCACCTCGATTAATAGGTAGATTTTTTAAGAATTTATTAGCATGTTTTCTAATGGATGGTTGAAGCACATCTTCAATCAATTGTTTCATGCGTTGTCAACCTAATATATTTTCTCTTTGTGGAACGTTGTGTGGAAAAGTTGGATTTCCAGTAGTATTTGTTTTTGAGTAATCTTTGACATGGCATAATATTTAGTAGCACACAAACCACACGAAAGGCACACATGCTCTAGCCATACCTAATCGGTAATAAATTGTCACACGAGATGAGAAACAAGTTTACTCCTACCCTGTGCTCGACATTGAAATATGAAAATTCCTATTTTTTGTAAGCACAGCCCAGTGATTTATCTTGAAGCATTGATCGTATTATTTTTATTTGTCCCGTTCCTAAATTATCCAGTTAATCAGATCACATGGATGCGCAAATCCAAGTTATATAAGCTGAAGCTCTTGTATATATGTTTTTCTGATCACCAGATCCAACCTTGGAATTTGCTTTGGCCATCAGGTCTTATTGAATTATTAAGTTATACGAACTAAACAATTCTGAAGGTGTGGATTTATCTGATCTTGTGGTTCTTCCAGGTTTGAGCATACAACTGAACCTAAAGATTACCTGTGGATAGATATACCTCAAGGCCTGAAACTTAGTCCATGCCCATATCTTCTCCCTCTACAAAAAAATGTACATTGATTTCAGTTGCCATGAGGGTCAATTCCTTCTTTTGCACCTGTGCATGCTCACCACCTTGATGATATCATCTGAAACAAGGTCTTTTCAGACATAGTTTTCAACACATTTTTGATAGTTAATTGTTTCTATATACCTCCTGTTGCGCACTTCATTGTTTAATTTAGCATGGAAATTTATAAAAAATTTGTTTGTCATGACAAAAGGTTGCTTCACACTACCTTATTGTTTCTCATTGCTTAATATGACAATTTTTGTTTCTCATTGCTTAATTACATGGTTAATATGATTTGCTTCTATGCACCTCCCTATTCCATTAGCTCATTTATCTTATATAAGTTGTCTTTTAGAATCCTACGGTTTCTTGGAGCTGCTCTTTTGCAATGCTATTTGTGCATATATCGTCGTTGAAATCAGCAATCTGCATGTACTCAGGACTTCCATCAGTTGTTTCACAATTGAAAATCCTCCCTATAACCATGCAATGCATCTGGTTCTTGAATATTCAGGGCATATCCACAATATGTGCTCTATTTCCTTTCCATGTTTATATTCCCAATATATCTCCTTCAAACTCTGTTGCAAAATCTTTACACTTTCCTGGTTGCTTAATTGTAGTAGTTGCATTCTGTAACACAAGTTCTGTCACGTTAGTTATAGTTTTGTACTATCACAATCTTAGATTACTTGTGCTGGCAATTTTTGGTTATTACAGTTACCACGAACCATAAGAAGCTGGAGCTTACTGATATTGGACTTGCAGGAAAGGAACCACTGATTCTGGAATGGCTACAACATTACAAAAATATGAACTGAATTGAGAAAAAAGGGTACACAAGTAACATGTTGGCTATCATATTACATGTTGCTTTCCATATCCTGCAGCTTCCTTTTGTTTTAAAGTGCACATTCTCAAATTTATATTCATTTTCAGCGAACCCACCATGGAAAAGATATTTATTGTGGCTCGTTCAGATATGTAGATAACATTAGCTAATTGCATGCTTACATCAGCATGCTTATGGACAACTTGCTTTTTTTTGAGTGAAAGAGCGCTTATATTAGCTGGGGAAACCCAAGAAATTATGTTCAGTTACAAGCTCCCTTTTGACTAGGAAAGAGACACCAGAAGACCTGGCATGCTTTGCAAGAGCATCATCACATCTATTAGAATCTCTTTTGACTAGGAAAATTGTATGATCCTGGAAAGCCTTCAGGGTCTTCTTGGCTTCCTCATACATGTTCCAGTGTTTTGATCTATCAGGTTCTTGCTAGCGAAGAGTCTTTGCCGCAGCCAAGCAGTCAAGCTCCAGGACAATTTTTGTATGCCCTAGGTTGGTTGCAATCTTGATACCGTCAAGTGCAGATTTAGCCTCCGCCTCCTCTGATTCTCGCATATGGACAACTTGCTATTCCTTAGTTTTCCTTGCCTAAATCAATGGACTTTATACAAGTATTGTTGTATGTCATGCAAACTAGAAGTTGGATGACTTCATTTGGGCCAGCTCTGCAAACTCAGATATTAGTGTATTAATAATATTTACACTTGAGGTGCATATGCAATACATTGTCCTAAATATGTATAGGGATAGTATGATCGGACATCCCTTCCCTTCTTTTTCCGTGACTAAATTTGACTGAATTTCTGTTGATCATTTAAGATTAGTTCAATCTTTCTGGGGTTTTATTTATTTTAATGAAACATATTGTTGTTCACTGCTTTACCAAACAATGATTGCATGGGTTCTCTCTTTTTTAGTTCATATGTGCTAAACTTCAGTTCTTGTTCTGGTACAACTTTCAGACGAAATGGTTCCACTGTTATTTACTCTAATACCGTTTTGTCTTTTGATATAGGGGATTCCAGAGCAACCAGAGCCCCTTTCGCAGCCCATGAACCTTTTGCAAGTGGCCAACAAACTGATCCAGTTTAGGCTCCACAGTAAGCTGCAGTTCCCTCCATCAGGACCCGGTGCTAATCCCTAGGATCTGTTTCCTCAGGTTCTCTCTCTTCTCCCTCCCTCAATGGCTCTCTCCGTGACACGGCCCAATCTTTAAATTATGTCCAATTTTATCCGCAGGACTTACATAGGCACAGAGCTGCCCTTGTCATACCATTGTACTTGGTTGTTTATATGCAGCTTGAACAAGTGGGGCTTGAATCGCAACCTGGTTCTAGAGGTTTTCTTTGCGTGCAACAAGGTCGAGCAGCTGGCTGCAAACTATCTCCTGCACCACATGAATGAATTCGATGATCAAGCGGAAGAACCGCTGCAATAATTTGTTAGTTATAGATATGACAAAAGTTACGAGTCCCACGCAAATGCGATGATCAATCCCGTTTGGAAGTTTGGAGCAGTGGTGTTTGTGAAAGCTGAATGAATTGCTCCATTTTAGCACTCTGGGCTTGAGAAATACTTTTCTGTTTCTCTCATTGTTTTTCTCTTTTATTTTTGAATTTTATGCTTAGTAGATACTCAAGCTGACACTTTGAGACTATAACAGGGTCTTAAAGCTATAGTATTTGTTTTACCTGTAGAGGTGCATGTGCTTCTTGCCCAGTGTTATTTCCTGCTCCTGCCTGTCGCAGTATTAATATCGTGTCATTTTTAGTTTTGAGTTGAAACACAATGAAATTCGAGCCTTTTGAACTGATCCCACCGAAGCCGGAAAATGCTAAAGAGATGGGATGATGAATGTATATATGATAAAGAGATGCAAAGATTTAAGCTTTCAAGATTGAACGAATGAGGCAAGTGCACTATAATTGTCTTACTTTTGACACTTATATGTAGTGTATTTCTCTAATTTGCCGTTGTGTTTTATCCGCATGATATTGTGTTCTTTTGCTCCTCATCCTCAACTCATAATTCTTCCCTCATTCACTATTTATTTAATGCTTGCTTATTTTCAATGTTTACAAATATATATAAAATAAAACATAGGTACAAACTTCACGGGGTTGTGCGCCAAGGCGCACATCAAAATCTAGTATATATTTCATTAGACAATCTAGAGATCCCACGAGAAGTAAAACTAAAATTTCATTCTTGGAGAAATTTGTGTCTCGCCGAACTGTACTCCACCATCGTCCTCCGCCGTCGCCACGGAAGCATCGAAAAAAGAGGCAAACATCTGCCATACCTAGATCTGCGAGAGCACCTTCGCATACAAGGATGCTTTCCGAGCCAATGAACCGGACCGTCGCAAGCCCTTGCAGTAACCGTCAGTTTATGGGTTTCGGCGCTTCCGCGGCGCAGATCAGTACCCTCAAAACATCGAAATTGTAAAAAAAAAATCAAGGGCCGGAAGGAAATCGACTGGGAGCCTGCACTAGTGCGGGCTCGCAGCCCAAACTGAACCGCGACCCGCCATATACGCGTGGTAGGGCGCGCGCAAGTTTCAGCCTTCCCCACTCTTTTCCCCTAGCCCCGTCGCCACTTCTGCCCGCCGCCTCCGCCCCAAACCACGAGATCCAGACGCCTTCGCTGCCCACCGAGATGCTCCAGTCTGCCCCTCCGCCCGCCCTGGCCTGCCCCGCCGCACCCCGCCGCCGATTGCCCCGCCGAAGATCCCGCGGTGAGTCTTTTGGCCTTTGTTCTTTGTTTTCGCCGGCAAGAGTAGATGCGTTTGATGTTGATGTATATTTCACAGTCGTAGATGAGCTAGGAGGTGACCATGGAGGATTTGGTCGATTCGTCGACCAATTGGTCGTCCTCGGATTCGGATGATTCGGACCTCGACGAGTTGCTCCACGAGGACGACACGGAGATGATGATGCTCATCCTCGGCATGAAAGAGATCGAGGACCGCTCCAAGCTGATGCATCGGAGGACCAGTTCGACGTTGGGTCGCCTTTGCATCCCGTGGAACCACGCGCTCGTCCACGCCCAGCTCATGCAAGATTATTTTGCCGAGATACCGACATATCCACCCTGCCTCTTCCGTAGAAGGCACCTAATGCGTAGAAGTTTGTTCGAATGATGAGAGAGGGTTAAACTTCAATGTTTCTATGACAATGTTGGCACCCGAGTGCAACCCCGATCGCCTTGAAGCTTTTCTTGAAACGCATCACCAGATTGAGATGAACAGACACATCATCATCTTAAAAATGATCTGATCGAGCACCACTAGCACCTGTGATGCAGCCCTGCCTATCGTCGACGCTACACCATGGCCAAGGAGTCCCCCAAGTGGACCAATGACAAGGGCTCGAGCTAAAGCGCTACATGATAAGGTGAACTCGCTCCTCACTACCCTCGATCTCGGTGCCACTTTGGATGGATTGCTACCTCATGCCGACACACTTTGTGTTATTAGGTACGAGGTGCATCAAGACCCCGGAGAGGAGGACACACCATGGTCAAGAGGAGGAGAGGAGCAGCTGGACGTGAAGATGGACATGGAGCGAGACCCGACGTCATCCGAAGCGCGCAAAGGGAAGAGGAAGGCCGGCCGGTCCAGAACCCGTTTGACCGGCCCCCAGACCGGGGCACTTGGTCCTCGGCGAGGACGCCAATCCGAGGTGAGCTGCTTCAGATCCTTCTGCAGGTCATCGTATTCCTGGCCGTCCGCGCGTGGGCCGTACCGCTCCACCTCTGCTTCGTTGGGCAGGATTGCAATATTCTCTATTCCCCACTGCTCTCTCTCTCTCTCCCCGCCGTCGTGCTCGTATTGCTCCTGCACGAGCGCATGCTTCAGAAAAGAGGGGGCCGCCAACACAGCTGACCTGACATGGAACGCAGGTACCCAGAGTCCTATACTCTTCCTTATGGTTTCTCTCTCCCTCCTCTCTCTCTCTCTTTCGATTTTTAATCTCTAGAAGTACTATTTGTTTGTGCAGATCTGCTTATCTATGCCAACATAATGTTTGACAAAAGTCCAAGAAGTTTATTCACCCTTTTAATCTCTTGAATGGGCACGGATGAAGAGTTTTTGGATGCAGTAAAGATGCAGGTTTATTTTGTTTTCATTATTTCTTACATGTTACGAATTTTGCCTTAAAGCTAGCTGTATTGATAGTGGCTTAAGACTTCACTGTGGATGTGATCTTCTCACAATTATGTAGATTGCTTACTGCTATTTTCCGTTGTCTGCCTATTTTGACTGACCCAAACGGACACATGGATTTGAGGTTATCATGCAAATCAGTTGGTGCAAGGTGCGGATTACATGTTTATGGCATGCCCTAAATGTGTGACGATGGTCTAAACTGAATCTACATATGGCTCTTTGGATATTTATGTTGATCAGAGTTGAAGAACCAAAACTGAGTTATTTGGACTATATCGTGTCTTTGATTTCGGAATAAATAAGTTATGTTTGCCCAACACAGCTCTCTATTAAGATATTTTGTGTATTGTTGTCATATGCATTATATGATTTTGATCTCTCTCACACGCGCTAAAATCTTTGTGTGTCTGCTGACCGGCACCTTTTTGTTGTTGCAGTGGCTTCAAAAGGGGGGTGGGGGACAAGACCATGGCTTGTGTGGTAAATGGGTAGGCTGGATGTTAGTGTGGTTGATCCTGCTGCAGAGGACTTCATGGTGGCATTGGATAGTTGCAAGGCGCACATGGTGATGTCGGACGGTGAGCATGTTTTTCCTCTGTTGCATGACACAAATTATTTATACCCGCTGCATCTCTTGATCAGGACACATATTAGTTATGTGTTGTTTATCCACATTACTAGTTAGGTGTCAGATTGGTGTATATAAAGCACCCCACTGAGGTCATGGATTCAAATATTTTCATGTGATGGATCTCTTAGTTCTTGCAAATTAGGTGTTGGCCAAGAAGCCTTGGAATTTATACGACCAAGTAGCAAGGAGAAATAAGGAATTAGGCGCCCAAATAATGAGGTCATGGATTCAAATATTGTTCTGTTGATTTTAATACTCCATGTGTAATCTCCACCACTCTATAATAAAGACTGAGCTGTGTTTATTTGTTGCTGATTGTGCATCACTTTTGCTGATGTCTTTATCTTTTTATAAATGCTTAATATATTACTTGATGAAGTGTTCTTTTAAACCTGACTTTAACAAAATGATTATCAGCGTGAAATATAGGGGCGTGCGCCAAGGCGCGCATACCAATTTTTGCTCCTTTTATGTATCGCATTCCTCTGCTATACCCTCTGCTGCTCCGCACATGACATCGAATTTGTTACTGTATTGGGCTTCAACTAATTTGATCTGGATAATGGTTATTAACAGCAGACATGATCAATTCACTTCTACACTTTGGTTGGTACGCCACTCATGCCACTTATTCTTTAGCATGCTGATGCAGGTGACTTGAAGCCTCAAATTTTGTCAACATGAGAAAGACTGCTCAGGACAGATGCCGCTCTCGCTCAACCTCTATGTATGTCCCTTGCAGGCTTTCCTCTTATTTATTTGATGTCTTTTTACGTGCATTTTTTTTTGAAAGGGGATTGCTTTTATTATGTGTCTTCATAACATTTTTTTTGAACTGGTGTCTTCATAACATTGTGGCACATCAGAAAGTAGGCATGGTTATTTGCATTTCTATTTGCATTTAACCCTCTTATGGTAAAGCCATGCGTGTCGGTTTTACTTGTATGCATCCGTATAGCAGCCTTGTAGGACCTGATTAAATTCTTACTTATGTAGTTTGTAGTTTTGTGAATTACCCCCTCTTTTACCACATTTCATAGTCATAGGGGATGCAAATTATTTCTTCTGTGGATAACCTTTGTTTTCTTCTTTTGGGGGCTACCTTTGTGCTTGTCTTTTCAAAGGTAACATTTATGTGCGAAGTGTATCTAGACACGCTACCCTAAAAATATTACCATACCTATGATAGTGGCATCTATTTTCCAGAATCGTGCAAAAGACTTATATCCATATCTATATAAATATCTGATTTTGTTGGTATTATTTCTTACCGCTTTAAAGTACATGTAGCTACACCATAGTTCTACATGTTGATCTGGAAGTACTTCTACCCTTTTGTGCTTTGTGAGAAACAAAAGAAACGCATATATAAATGTTGGTATCTTCATCAAAGAGAACTTCAGTTATGTCTAAGAACCGCAAGCTGCTGTTCTGAACATATTTTTGCCTTGCTCTTGCTAGTGAAATACCTTTGGCTAATTTTGCTTACCGCGTGGAAAGATGTATTGGCACATCACTAAAAATGCACAAAATTTCCTATGTTACATATATGTTTGCATCCCAGTGATAAAGTGTCCTTCGTTGTCGCTCTTATGCTCTCATTGAAGTGTCTGTCCCTTTTTGCAGGTGCAGTTTAATTCCAACTCTGTTATTTGCATCTCCTGACTCTCTGATCAACAGATATTCGAGCACGTGAATACCATTTCCTGGTTTTGACTTCCATTCTACCCAGCTTATTACCATATCCGATTTTTTTGGTTCAAGTGCGGCGGTTTATTCTACATTTTCAATGAATATTTAGTTATTTTATAAGTATAATTAATTATTGCTGGATAGTGGTCCTGCAGTGCACCTCGATTAATAGGTAGATTTTTTAAGAATTTATTAGCATGTTTTCTAATGGATGGTTGAAGCACATCTTCAATCAATTGTTTCATGCGTTGTCAACCTAATATATTTTCTCTTTGTGGAACGTTGTGTGGAAAAGTTGGATTTCCAGTAGTATTTGTTTTTGAGTAATCTTTGACATGGCATAATATTTAGTAGCACACAAACCACACGAAAGGCACACATGCTCTAGCCATACCTAATCGGTAATAAATTGTCACACGAGATGAGAAACAAGTTTACTCCTACCCTGTGCTCGACATTGAAATATGAAAATTCCTATTTTTTGTAAGCACAGCCCAGTGATTTATCTTGAAGCATTGATCGTATTATTTTTATTTGTCCCGTTCCTAAATTATCCAGTTAATCAGATCACATGGATGCGCAAATCCAAGTTATATAAGCTGAAGCTCTTGTATATATGTTTTTCTGATCACCAGATCCAACCTTGGAATTTGCTTTGGCCATCAGGTCTTATTGAATTATTAAGTTATACGAACTAAACAATTCTGAAGGTGTGGATTTATCTGATCTTGTGGTTCTTCCAGGTTTGAGCATACAACTGAACCTAAAGATTACCTGTGGATAGATATACCTCAAGGCCTGAAACTTAGTCCATGCCCATATCTTCTCCCTCTACAAAAAAATGTACATTGATTTCAGTTGCCATGAGGGTCAATTCCTTCTTTTGCACCTCTGCATGCTCACCACCTTGATGATATCATCTGAAACAAGGTCTTTTCAGACATAGTTTTCAACACATTTTTGATAGTTAATTGTTTCTATATACCTCCTGTTGCGCACTTCATTGTTTAATTTAGCATGGAAATTTATAAAAATTTTGTTTGTCATGACAAAAGGTTGCTTCACACTACCTTATTGTTTCTCATTGCTTAATATGACAATTTTTGTTTCTCATTGCTTAATTACATGGTTAATATGATTTGCTTCTATGCACCTCCCTATTCCATTAGCTCATTTATCTTATATAAGTTGTCTTTTAGAATCCTACGGTTTCTTGGAGCTGCTCTTTTGCAATGCTATTTGTGCATATATCGTCGTTGAAATCAGCAATCTGCATGTACTCAGGACTTCCATCAGTTGTTTCACAATTGAAAATCCTCCCTATAACCATGCAATGCATCTGGTTCTTGAATATTCAGGGCATATCCACAATATGTGCTCTATTTCCTTTCCATGTTTCTATTCCCAATATATCTCCTTCAAACTCTGTTGCAAAATCTTTACACTTTCCTGGTTGCTTAATTGTAGTAGTTGCATTCTGTAACACAAGTTCTGTCACGTTAGTTATAGTTTTGTACTATCACAATCTTAGATTACTTGTGCTGGCAATTTTTGGTTATTACAGTTACCACGAACCATAAGAAGCTGGAGCTTACTGATATTGGACTTGCAGGAAAGGAACCACTGATTCTGGAATGGCTACAACATTACAAAAATATGAACTGAATTGAGAAAAAAGGGTACACAAGTAACATGTTGGCTATCATATTACATGTTGCTTTCCATATCCTGCAGCTTCCTTTTGTTTTAAAGTGCACATTCTCAAATTTATATTCATTTTCAGCGAACCCACCATGGAAAAGATATTTATTGTGGCTCGTTCAGATATGTAGATAACATTAGCTAATTGCATGCTTACATCAGCATGCTTATGGACAACTTGCTTTTTTTTGAGTGAAAGAGCGCTTATATTAGCTGGGGAAACCCAAGAAATTATGTTCAGTTACAAGCTCCCTTTTGACTAGGAAAGAGACACCAGAAGACCTGGCATGCTTTGCAAGAGCATCATCACATCTATTAGAATCTCTTTTAACTAGGAAAATTGTATGATCCTAGAAAGCCTTCAGGGTCTTCTTGGCTTCCTCATACATGTTCCAGTGTTTTGATCTATCAGGTTCTTGCTAGCGAAGAGTCTTTGCCGCAGCCAAGCAGTCAAGCTCCAGGACAATTTTTGTATGCCCTAGGTTGGTTGCAATCTTGATACCGTCAAGTGCAGATTTAGCCTCCGCCTCCTCTGATTCTCGCATATGGACAACTTGCTATTCCTTAGTTTTCCTTGCCTAAATCAATGGACTTTATACAAGTATTGTTGTATGTCATGCAAACTAGAAGTTGGATGACTTCATTTGGGCCAGCTCTGCAAACTCAGATATTAGTGTATTAATAATATTTACACTTGAGGTGCATATGCAATACATTGTCCTAAATATGTATAGGGATAGTATGATCGGACATCCCTTCCCTTCTTTTTCCGTGACTAAATTTGACTGAATTTCTGTTGATCATTTAAGATTAGTTCAATCTTTCTGGGGTTTTATTTATTTTAATGAAACATATTGTTGTTCACTGCTTTACCAAACAATGATTGCATGGGTTCTCTCTTTTTTAGTTCATATGTGCTAAACTTCAGTTCTTGTTCTGGTACAACTTTCAGACGAAATGGTTCCACTGTTATTTACTCTAATACCGTTTTGTCTTTTGATATAGGGGATTCCAGAGCAACCAGAGCCCCTTTCGCAGCCCATGAACCTTTTGCAAGTGGCCAACAAACTGATCCAGTTTAGGCTCCACAGTAAGCTGCAGTTCCCTCCATCAGGACCCGGTGCTAATCCCTAGGATCTGTTTCCTCAGGTTCTCTCTCTTCTCCCTCCCTCAATGGCTCTCTCCGTGACACGGCCCAATCTTTAAATTATGTCCAATTTTATCCGCAGGACTTACATAGGCACAGAGCTGCCCTTGTCATACCATTGTACTTGGTTGTTTATATGCAGCTTGAACAAGTGGGGCTTGAATCGCAACCTGGTTCTAGAGGTTTTCTTTGCGTGCAACAAGGTCGAGCAGCTGGCTGCAAACTATCTCCTGCACCACATGAATGAATTCGATGATCAAGCGGAAGAACCGCTGCAATAATTTGTTAGTTATAGATATGACAAAAGTTACGAGTCCCACGCAAATGCGATGATCAATCCCGTTTGGAAGTTTGGAGCAGTGGTGTTTGTGAAAGCTGAATGAATTGCTCCATTTTAGCACTCTGGGCTTGAGAAATACTTTTCTGTTTCTCTCATTGTTTTTCTCTTTTATTTTTGAATTTTATGCTTAGTAGATACTCAAGCTGACACTTTGAGACTATAACAGGGTCTTAAAGCTATAGTATTTGTTTTACCTGTAGAGGTGCATGTGCTTCTTGCCCAGTGTTATTTCCTGCTCCTGCCTGTCGCAGTATTAATATCGTGTCATTTTTAGTTTTGAGTTGAAACACAATGCAATTCGAGCCTTTTGAACTGATCCCACCGAAGCCGGAAAATGCTAAAGAGATGGGATGATGAATGTATATATGATAAAGAGATGCAAAGAGTTAAGCTTTCAAGATTGAACGAATGAGGCAAGTGCACTATAATTGTCTTACTTTTGACACTTATATGTAGTGTATTTCTCTAATTTGCCGTTGTGTTTTATCCGCATGATATTGTGTTCTTTTGCTCCTCATCCTCAACTCATAATTCTTCCCTCATTCACTATTTATTTAATGCTTGCTTATTTTCAATGTTTACAAATATATATAAAATAAAACATAGGTACAAACTTCACGGGGTTGTGCGCCAAGGCGCACATCAAAATCTAGTATATATTTCATTAGACAATCTAGAGATCCCACGAGAAGTAAAACTAAAATTTCATTCTTGGAGAAATTTGTGTCTCGCCGAACTGTACTCCACCATCGTCCTCCGCCGTCGCCACGGAAGCATCGAAAAAAGAGGCAAACATCTGCCATACCTAGATCTGCGAGAGCACCTTCGCATACAAGGATGCTTTCCGAGCCAATGAACCGGACCGTGGCAAGCCCTTGCAGTAACCGTCAGTTTATGGGTTTCGGCGCTTCCGCGGCGCAGATCAGTACCCTCAAAACATCGAAATTGTAAAAAAAAAATCAAGGGCCGGAAGGAAATCGACTGGGAGCCTGCACTAGTGCGGGCTCGCAGCCCAAACTGAACCGCGACCCGCCATATACGCGTGGTAGGGCGCGCGCAAGTTTCAGCCTTCCCCACTCTTTTCCCCTAGCCCCGTCGCCACTTCTGCCCGCCGCCTCCGCCCCAAACCACGAGATCCAGACGCCTTCGCTGCCCACCGAGATGCTCCAGTCTGCCCCTCCGCCCGCCCTGGCCTGCCCCGCCGCACCCCGCCGCCGATTGCCCCGCCGAAGATCCCGCGGTGAGTCTTTTGGCCTTTGTTCTTTGTTTTCGCCGGCAAGAGTAGATGCGTTTGATGTTGATGTATATTTCACAGTCGTAGATGAGCTAGGAGGTGACCATGGAGGATTTGGTCGATTCGTCGACCAATTGGTCGTCCTCGGATTCGGATGATTCGGACCTCGACGAGTTGCTCCACGAGGACGACACGGAGATGATGATGCTCATCCTCGGCATGAAAGAGATCGAGGACCGCTCCAAGCTGATGCATCGGAGGACCAGTTCGACGTTGGGTCGCCTTTGCATCCCGTGGAACCACGCGCTCGTCCACGCCCAGCTCATGCAAGATTATTTTGCCGAGATACCGACATATCCACCCTGCCTCTTCCGTAGAAGGCACCTAATGCGTAGAAGTTTGTTCGAATGATGAGAGAGGGTTAAACTTCAATGTTTCTATGACAATGTTGGCACCCGAGTGCAACCCCGATCGCCTTGAAGCTTTTCTTGAAACGCATCACCAGATTGAGATGAACAGACACATCATCATCTTAAAAATGATCTGATCGAGCACCACTAGCACCTGTGATGCAGCCCTGCCTATCGTCGACGCTACACCATGGCCAAGGAGTCCCCCAAGTGGACCAATGACAAGGGCTCGAGCTAAAGCGCTACATGATAAGGTGAACTCGCTCCTCACTACCCTCGATCTCGGTGCCCCTTTGGATGGATTGCTACCTCATGCCGACACACTTTGTGTTATTAGGTACGAGGTGCATCAAGACCCCGGAGAGGAGGACACACCATGGTCAAGAGGAGGAGAGGAGCAGCTGGACGTGAAGATGGACATGGAGCGAGACCCGATGTCATCCGAAGCACGCAAAGGGAAGAGGAAGGCCGGCCGGTCCAGAACCCGTTTGACCGGCCCCCAGACCGGGGCACTTGGTCCAAACCGGGATCCAGGCTTGTGCCAACCGGGCGCCATCCCGGGGCTCCGGAACCCCTCGCCGGTCGTCACCCAGTCCCAGGCCCGGTCTGGACCGGACGCGCCGGTCCCAGGTCCGGTTGGACCGGCCCCTGGACCGGATTTCACGGGTTTGACTCGACCGGATCTGCCCGAGTCGGTCCACCGCATACCTGTTCGACCCAAGTCGCCTTGTACCTCTATATAAGCACCTAGGTCGCCCCCTTACTCTTTAGACAAGATTTAGGCTTAAACATAACTTTGAGCTTTGTCTCCCTAGGGTTAGATCCCCTTTGTATCAAGGCCACCCTTGTTGGATGCATGGATTTGGATGTGTGAGATTCTAGTGATACCCACTCTCTCTCTCTCACTCCTTGATTCATCTCCCTCACCGATCTCTCACCTCGAAATTCTACCGCGCGTCTCTTCCGGGTTGATTCTATTGGCGTGGTCCATCGAGCCATGAGGGTAAGATTCGATTGTATCGGGTTGGCGTGCGTGTGTTCGTTCTTCGTGTTCATCGCGTTCTTCCTCATCTCCCTCTTTTCCCCTTTGGATTTGGGTCAATCGCGAGATCGGGCCACAAACTAGGTCTTAGACCTCATCATATGGTATCAGAGCTCTTGGTTACCACGAATTTGACCCCCCACCCACCCAATTTCGTCTCTCAAAAATTTCCCAAAAAATTCCCCAAAAATAGCCCTAATTTGCCTTTTGATGGATCTGCGATTTTGTTGAGTTTTGAGTGGTTTTCATCCGTGGATTTGGTGTTCCTAGTGTTGATCTACTATTCCCCCAACTTTTAGCCCCCAATTCCATCGTTTCCTTCGATTTGGGTCGATTGGGTTTGGTTTGGCTCAAGAACAGGAGAGAGAAACGCAAACCGGCCCAGAACCCGGTCAACCGGGCGGCAGACCGGCCCAGCCGGCCCCAGGGCCGGCCAACCGGGCCCCAGGCCGGGCGCCACACCGCCACCACCACCACCGACCACCACCACTCCTCTCCACCACCGTCAAGCACCGCCACCTCCCCAACCCACAGGTAAACACCGTCGCGGCCCCACCACCACCGCCGCATCCGCAAGAGCATCAAAAACCACCCACCACCGGCATACCACCGCCACCACCGCCAAGCTACTTTGACCCGTTTTCTCCGCTAACTTGTGTTTGTTTGTTCCGGTTTGAGTGCCTTGTTTGTGCAACTAACCCGCAGCTCCGAAGCAAGCGACGACATCCTTGGCACCCCGAACTTGCAAACGTTCTCTTGACACCACCACCATCATCGCAAGTTGGTGTCCATCACCGCCTACACAACTTAGGTATAACTTGCATTACCCTTGTAGCCCCTCTTCTTTTGCGATCTATCCTATC
Organism: Lolium multiflorum; assembly: GCA_030979885.1. Classification (NCBI taxonomy): domain Eukaryota; kingdom Viridiplantae; phylum Streptophyta; class Magnoliopsida; order Poales; family Poaceae; genus Lolium; species Lolium multiflorum. Next base: position 80,224,733 of record CM061747.1, read on the forward strand.
GAGCATTGCTTATCAAGTGTTGCGAGACATTGCACGTGGCCCCGATTGTGAGGTGTGTGTGTAGTGTGGAGTAAAGCTTATAAGCAAAACTCGTGTGGCAAAATAGCAAAAGCGAGGCTAACACTAACATAGTGCGAGAAAAAGCCGCAAAAAAAACACAAAAAGAGCAAAAGAGTGCAAGTGCCACCAAATACAAAAGAGTGCAAGTGCCACCATATACAAAAGAGGAAAAGCTTTTAAGCAAAAGAGAGAAAAGAGAATAGAGGCCGCGTGTGAATCTCGTTGTCTCTCATGTTGCAACCAAAGCTTTGCCTCTTCTTGTGTTAGTGTGACACCGAGCACCCTTGCTTGCGGGTACATACATTTTTCCGCTCATTCCTTGGTCGCACTAACCCCGCTTATCCCGTGTGTGCGTTCCACAACTTTTCCTTGTTTGTAGTGATCTCCACTTTGACACTTTATATTTGGATTTTACCCACTCTTAACAACAAACTTGATTTCGGATTTCGTCTTTTGGCTTTCCACCATACTAACCTACCACCATATTTGCTAGCTTTTGCGTGTGCTTTTGTGTGTGTACCCGATACAATTGGTTTTGCTCTCAGTTTCTTGGATCGCCCCGATCTTATCATACCACGGTAAGGTTGCGAGGTAGTGTTCTTCCACTAACATCCACCATATAGATCTTGTCGTGCTAACATGGATAGCGAAGAAGAGGATACGGAGGACTACATGGAGCACTTTGAGGAGGATACCTCCTCAAGCACCGCGGATGTGGAGGAACATGTGGAGCTCGACACCGACTATGGCTCCACAAGCATCATCGACATGACCGACATCGAGGAGCTCTACACCGACTATGGCTCCACAAGCATCATCGACATGACCGACATGGAGGAGCTCTACATCGATAATGGCTCACCAAGCATGGACGACATGGTGGAGCAACGCCACGACTACAACATCGACACCATGGCGGAGCCTCACCTCGACTCCACCATGAACAACGCAGGTGCGTACGCGTACCCCTACTTGGCCAATGGAGCTACATATGAAGATAGAGGATCCTCAAGATGGCGCCACCAAGAGAGTGCTTATGCACATGATCATCTACATCGAGCTCGTCATATGAATCATCAAGAGCACCCCCAACATGATCGTCATCGACACTCCTCTCTGAGCTCATCAAGGCGCCAAGAAGAACATGCCAAGGCACGAGAGCCATCTCCTATGCATGCCGAGGACCGTCATCGACACACACCATCTCATGATAGGCGTCGACCACTACCACCTCATGGTCTCCATCGACATACGTCCCCACATGACCTTCGCCGACACAAGCCACCTCATGATCGCCATCGACCATCATCTTCCAAGGATCTTCGACGACACCCATCAAGACATGGTGATGAGACACGAAGACGAGAGCCTCGACATGAAGGTGACAAACACCATCATAGGGTGTCTACCACTCCAAGGATGGAGAGAGCACATCAAGAGGACCTCCCTAGTAAGGCGACTTCTACCTCTTGTGCCACCACCACAATGGCCCCTACCTCGCCATATGCCTATGGACTCCGATGCTACAAGTGCAAGCAACAAGGCCATCCTCCACGGGAATGTCCCAATCTCCTATGTGAGGTGTGCAAGGCCAAGGGTCACATGGCATGGCAATGCACATCGCCAAGCGCCGAGATGCTCCACTCCTACGAGCTACATGTCCAAGCCACCAAGAAGTCTATGGCGTCCACACTTCAAGATGAAGATCGACAAGGCCAACTCAAGGGTGAAGTTGATCCGAGCCTAGCTCTCAACGACACTATGGCGCTACTGCTTGAGGACGACTTGGGAGGCGATGGAGTTGAGATGGTTGAGCATGGGAATTTCCCTTCAACCAAGGAGGCGCATGGACATGAGAACGTCGAGCCTACTCCTAGATGCGTGCGTGATGAGTTGGAACCAATCCCATGTGAGCATGAGCGCCACTTAGCCCACTTGAGTGCTACCGATAGTGAGTCGAGTGACTTCCACCTCATATGTGAGATTGAGTGCTACCATTTGGACATGAGTGAGACACCGAGTGAGTTGCGAGAGGTAGTTGATAGGTCCATGGAGGCCATCGTATTTGCTAACACCTTAACCTCTCCCTCCTTTGTGTTTCCTCATGTTGCACTAGGTTCCATGGATGATGGAGTGCCGATGATGGACAAGACGATGTACATGGTGCAAAAATATCACACCACACCATGCTTCGATGACGATAACGACGTCAACCTTGTGGAGCATACAACTACCACAATACCTACATCAATTGAGTTGGACTACCAAGGTAGAAATAAAGGTATTGATGAGACCATGCTCCCACTAGTGGACATGACCAATGATGATGTTTCCTCTTGCTTGCAATATGAGGACTACTTGCTCTTTCACATGTGTTGTTGACAAGAATGACATTAGTTTTCGCATGCTTTGCCCAAAATGTTTGCACTATTCCATAATCCTTGCATCCAAGATTGTGAACAATTTCTCTTTCTTATGCTTGGTATGCAAGAATGCTTATTTTATTGTTCATGAGAAGGCCCCCATAGCCTTTTCAATTTTGGAAGATGCCAAGTTACCACATGACACAAATGCACCATCATGCCATATAAACACTCGCCATTCATTTTACAAAATCTTGATTGACACTAATGGTGATGTGCACAAGACATGGCACATCATGATGGATGATGTGTACATCTACCATGCACACACGCTTTTTGTTTTACTTATTGCATGTATAGGTACACGAAACAAGCTCTAGAGAGCTACCCCAACAAGGACGAGATACATCGTCCAACTCATGATCATCGTGCCCACGGGTATGTTCATAAAAGCCTTCGCCCCCGTGTGTTTCCGACAACTCTTGTCAAGCTTTCGGTTTGCTCCAATCCTTCCTCACCCCTTTTGCCTCTTATGCAACATATCTTGAAACATCTTGTTGGCACAATGGTTGTTGTATGTCTTGATGATATCATCATACACTCCGAGAATCTCAAGGACCATGTCATACATGTGAGAGACACCTTATGCATCTTGTGCCACATGTCACACAAAGAGTTGCTCTCCTTTGGATTTCTCATTTCATCTATGGCCATTGAAATTGATTCTTTGAAACTTGAGGATACTCCTACTTGGCTCACGCCAACCATACTTTCTCAAGCTAAAAGTTTCCATAGCTTTGCCATTGCACATATCAATTTTGACCAAAATTTTGCCACCGATACTTGCCTTTTGAATGTTCCATTTGTTTGGGACAACGCTACACAACACATTTTTGACACCTTTCAAAACAATTTTGCACAAACTTTCGATATACCAAATTTTGAATACACCGACACTCTTTTTGTCCCCATTTTTGCCAAGTGTTCCCTTGAGAAAAGACTTGATGCTTCCTATTTGCATGCGAGTTTATTTTTCATCGATCACAAAATTTGCAAACCTAAGTTTTCCATTCGAGATTTGCTTTTACCTGAATTCTCCTTTGGACGCGACTCTCTCTCTCCACCACGTCTTGGGAGAACCGTCATGGACTTCAACAAGGACGCCCGCACCACGACGAACATCCATAAGGATACAAGGGCAACAATACACACACAAGTTCTTCACCAAGCTACAAGGATCAACGCCTACACCATCGCGGTTCTTTCACCACATCATGGAGATGAGGAGGAACAAGAGTCGAGGACGACTCTTCCCCAAGGGGGGGGGGGAGATGATGCAGCCCTGCCTATCGTCGACACTACACCATGGCCAAGGAGTCCCCCAAGTGTAACAATGACGAGGGCTCGAGCTAAAGTGCTACATGATAAGGTGAACTCGCTCCTCACTACCCTCAATCTCGGTGCCCCTTTGGATGGATTGCTACCTCATGCCGACACACTTTGTGTTATTAGGTACGAGGTGCATCAAGACCTCGGAGAGGAGGACACACCATGGTCAAGAGGAGGAGAGGAGCAGCTGGTCGTGAAGATGGACATGGAGCGAGACCCGACGTCATCCGAAGCGCGCAAAGGGAAGAGGAAGGCCGGCCGGTCCAGAACCCGGTTGACCGGCCCCCAGACCGGGCCACCCGGTCCAAACCGGGATCCAGGCTTGTGCCAACTGGGCGCCATCCCGGGGCTCCGGAACCCCTCGCCGGTCGTCACCCGGTCCCAGGCCCGGTCTGGATCGGACGCGATGGTCCCAGGTCTAGTTGGACCGGCCCCTGGACCAGATTTCACGGGTTTGACTCGACCGGATCTGCCCGAGTCGGTCCACTGCATACCTGTTCGACCCAAGTCGCCTTGTACCTCTATATAAGCACCTAGGTCGCCCCCTTTACTCTTTAGACAAGATTTAGGCTTAAACATAACTTTGAGCTTTGTCTCCCTAGGGTTAGATCCCCTTTGTATCAAGGCCACCCTTGTTGGATGCATGGATTTGGATGTGTGAGATTCTAGTGATACCCACTCTCTCTCACTCCTTGATTCATCTCCCTCACCGATCTCTCACCTCGGAATTCTACCGCGTGTCTCTTCTGGGTTGATTCTATTGGCGTGGTCCATCGAGCCACGAGGGTAAGATTCGATTGTATCGGGTTGGCGTGCGTGTGTTCGTTCTTCGTGTTCTTCGCGCTCTTTTCCCCTTTGGATTTGGGTCAATCGCGAGATCGGGCCACAAACTAGGTCTTAGACCTTGGCATAAGCCAATGATCTACATTTTTTTCATGGTTCCATTTCCTATTCTTGTATGTGTGAGCTGAACCATTTGTTATTTGTTTGCCCGTGAAAACATTTGTTTTTTTATTATTGGATTGGAACAATTGTTGTAATTTGTTGTAATAACTATGATGATTATTATGTGCTTGAAACTTATATTTTGTTCGATCTTTCCATGCATGTTGTTTTGTTTTGATATGAAATTTCTAAGAAACTATCTAAAACCCTGTTTTTGCGGGTTGAAAAGTGGTGGCGCAGAACAGTCCCCATAAACCCAACCCGTAAAACAGAATATTCAACGTGTGGTTGGCCCAGAAATGCCATTCTCACGAGCTGTGAGAGCACCACGTGGGTGGCTGGGTACACATGTCGTGCTACGTGTCATGTCACAATTGGATTGCTGAAGGTTTCGAGTTCGGCACGTGTCCAAACAGGGGAGCAAGATGTGCCAATTAGGATGCGTCATGTGTACTGTGCTGTAACATTGTCGGAAGCAGACGTTGTCGGATGATGTCACACTAGATGACAGATGATCACGTCACACGACATCACAGAGCCGTGTATGGTTATTCCCGTCACAACGCACTGGGCGGCTAAGTTTTGGACTTGGACCTAACCGTCATGGATCCGTGACGAACATGTCAAACCGCCAGCCAGACCATCTGTGACGCGAGATTACCCACGGATTTCCAAACCGTCAGCATCACGTGTTTGTGACGCATTTTTGAATCGTCGTGGAAACCTGAACTAGTTGTAGTGCTTGGACATATTTAATAGTCTCTTCATGGGATTTTTGAGCATGCATAAAATTCTTAAAAGCAACTATTTCCTTACTTAAGTGATCTACCTGTTGCCTGCGAAAACCTACCGGCGAGCAGCGACGGGCAACACGGAGAGCCGGGAGGCTCCCAGGACTGCTGGTGGGCCCTGGTCCTCGCGACGGGTCGCAATGCTCCGGCACACGTCCCGGCTATTGCAAGGGTGTGCCACCTGACCTATACCGGTCAGGAAGGTGTTGGATTGCTTCAATTAGTTTCTGCATGGCGTACACGTAAACATTAAATGAGCCTCGATCGCTCTCCCTGTGAATCGGCTCAAAGAGCCGATTAACCCATGATTCATATTGGATCTACGATAGCATGGGGATCCTGCTTTATCAATACTAAGTTAAATCGATCTACGATGTTTAGGGCTTTCACCGCATAACCGGAACATCCCGCACGTAGTTGAGCCCGGATACGAAAGATAACAAAACTAGTCCTAGAGGGGCCTAAAACCAACACGAGTCGATTCCCGGAACATCCCTTCTGGGATCGGCAAACCATAACTTACGCACTATGGATCATTCAACCCGTTTGCAAGGCCTAACCATGCGGATATCAAACTAATCCTTGAAGAACAAGGAACAACCATAAGATCGATCTACTAAATAAAGACGAAGAAGATGCCCTTACACCTAAGATAGGTGCAAAGGCAGCTAGATATTTAGGGATAACTAAGCAAACATATCAGAGAGATATCGATGGAATGCCCCAAAACATCTATGATAACTTAGTGCCATCAACAAGGCTTCAGTACGAGCAACACAAAACAACGAATAAATATATCGCCTAGATCGCAAGATGCGATCTAGGCAGCATGACGCTTACCGGAAGAAACCCTCGAAACAAGGGGTGGCGATGCGCCTAGATTGTGTTTGTTGTGAATGTGATCGTCCTCCTTTCTCAATAACCCTAGATACATATTTATAGTCCGTGGACTTTCTATCTTTGGAATAAACCTAACTGTACGAACCAAACTCTATCTCTTAATTCTAAACTAAAATGCGATCTACCATAATGTACAAATACACGGGCAATCTAGCCCAAATTCTCGTACGAGGCCGATTCAGAAACACTTTATGTGCATATTGATACGGGGCGACCTTCGGTCTTCACCGCATCATGTGCTTCATCGCCAAGACGGCACGCAAAGGTGAATCTTCTCCTTTACGCGTGCCTCTAATCGACGATATACTACTTCATACTCCGTCATATCTTGATGATAGGAACTCGACGACAAGTACGGAGGGAAGAGAGGATGCCATGGAGACCCGAGGACGCAAGGCCGATGTCACGGAAGCATGGAAGAGAAGGAGAAAGAAGAGCTGGACGCTCCAGACAACTTCCGCCCACCGCCGCCGAACTTCCGCCCGATTCCATCCAAGACCGAAGATGCTCGCACGAAGAGCGACCGAACTTCCGCCCCGACCGAACTTCCGTCCGACCGGAACTTCCGCCCCTTAGGACCGGAACTTCCGCCGTATCGAACCTCAGCAGATCTCATCCTTTGGCTTGTAACTTACCCTTCGCCCCTACCTATAAATAGGAACCTACCCCACCTTCATGAGGGAGAGATGATGTTTAGATGAATTGGCTTATGCCTCTATTATCCCTTAGTGGATTTGGGAAACCCCCACCTTAGGTTAATTCCTATTGTACCACCCGGGCTCCTTATCGAATCCTATTGTATCTCTTTGGTGACTTCTACCAATCTTAGTCTTTTGCTTGCACTTCTACCTATTTGGTCTTTTGCTTGCACTTCTATTGAGTTTGGTCTTTTCACCCTTCTAGATTCATAGGATCTTCGATTTGTCGATCTTTGCGGGACTTCTACCGAAAGGTCTTTTCCTGCAACTTCTATCGAGTTGGTGTTTCGGCCAACGAGGATAACCGATTGTGTTGTGTGCGTGTGTTTGTATCGAGTTCTTCGCGTTCATCCACTTCCCCGCGAATCCCCTCCGCAATCACACTCACCCGGTCAAACCGTGAAGATTGGGCACACCCGCTTAGCTCGCATCATAGAGCAAAGGTTGCCACGGATTTGACCCTCCGATTTCACCAATTTCGCCCAAAAATTTCCCCAAAAAATTTTCCCCAAAAAATAGCTCGAATTTGGATCTGAGGATTTGTTGCGTTTTTGTGGTTTTGGTCCACAGATCTGTTGTCTTTGGTGTTGATCTACACTTTCTCCAAATTTTACCGTCAAATTTCACCGTTTATCCCTCAAATCCATCGATTTCTGCTGCGTTTTTCCGCCCGTGTTCGTCCATTTTTTCGCGCAGATCTAGATCTGGCAAAAAATCTGTATTTCCGGAACTACCGGTCCAAACCACCGGAACTTCCGCTCGCGCCAAATATTGCAAAATCTTGGTCATCGGCCTTCTTCTTCGCTGAGCCACCACGCCCGCTCCTGCGCAGCACCACAGCGCCGCCCAACACGCCATCACGCGCGCCTGCCAGTCAACCATCACGCGCGTCCGCCCGCTGCATCTGGGCCCCAAACCGCCTCGGCCCAACTCCCCCGCTCGCCCGCAATAGCCGCCGCCCCAGCAGATCGCCCCCACCCACGCGCTGCGCTCGCCAACCGCCAGCCACGCCAGCTCCCCTCGCCTCGATCGGCTCTGTCCATCCCACGCCCTCAGCGGGCCACCGCCAGCTCCACTCGCCGCCCAAGGCCCACACCACGCCAGCGCCTGAGCCCACACAGCCGGCCGCATCCACGCGCTCGCTCGCGCCTACACCACGCCCCGCCTGCTCGCTGATACGTCCCCGCGTGGCCCCTGCTCCACCACCAAGCAGCTCCCTCGCGTGCCAAGCAGTATCCACGCTCACGGTTTGATTCCCCAATTCCATTGCAAATCGCTGGCCACAAATTTTCGTACAGAGAAAGAAATTCTCCAGACCGGAAGTTCCGGCCAAATCGAGCGGTACTTCCGGTGCCCCGGAACTTTCGGTCTTGTTCCGGCTTTGTTCCGAAAACAGCGATTTTCCTCACAGTAGCCCCTGGTTCCGTTTCAGTTAATTTCGAAAGTAGGCCGGAACTTCCGCCCGGACCCCAGTTTTGACCCAATTTCAGTAACTATTGATCCCAACTTTGACCCAACTTTCCGGAACCCGTTTGACCTCAAATTTTGACCATAACTCCATCATCTTGACTCCAAATTTTGACAATTTTCCCGAGCTCATTTGACTCCTCTTTTTGCCCAAAATTTTAACAACTTTCCGGCGTCCGTTTGACTCCAAAGTTTAACAACATCCTCCAACGACTCCACATAGTCTACGTCTAATTTTTGACGATTTTTGGAGCCCAACTTTTGACCGCTCGTTTTGACTCAACTTTTCGGGCATTGACTTAATTTGCCCGGTTTTCGATTTGGAGTGCATTGGTTGTCTATTACGCTTCCGCGCCTACACCAACACCGCGACGACACCTTTGGCACCCCGTATTCCGGCGCAACTTCGACACCATCATCGACACCACCTCGATCATCGCAAGTTCGTGTGCTTGACACCGCCTAACATCAATAGGTATAACTTGCCCCCCCTTGTAGCCCCGTTTCTTTCTTTGTGTACCTATCCCATTGAGAGTAGCTTCCGAGTGTTGCGAAGCATTGCACAAGTGTCACGACCGTGAGAGGGTGTGTGTGCGTTGTGTTGAGCAAAACTCCGAAGCAAGCTCGGTGAGAAAGATACACAAAAGAAGAAAAGTGTGACATAAAGAAAAATAAAGCTTCTAAGCATAGAGAAAAAAAAAGTGAAAAAAAGAGAAAAAAAAAGAAATAGAAAAGAGTGTGTGTCCACCGATACAAAGGAGTGCAAAGCTTGTACGCACTAAGAGAGAAAAGAGAAGAGTGACATCTTGTGCAAATCTAGTTGCTTCTCTCATATGCAACCAAGCTACGGTCTCTCTTGTGTTGGCGCGACACCGAGCTAATAGTCTTCGTTAGGACCATCTTGTTACTTGCTCACTTCCTTGGTCGCGCTAACCCCATTGATCTTCCTTGTGTGTGTTTCCGTGTTTCCTTGACATAGATCACCGCTTTTGACATTTGACTTTGGATCTTACCCACATTTCACAATAGACATTTTCTTTGGTTCTTTTCGTTTGCTATCCACTTCCTCACCTACCACCATATAGAGTTCTTAGCCTTTTGCGTGTGCTTTGAGTGTGTGTGTGTGTGTGAGTACATATCGGTTATTCTCTAACTTGAACCATTTTCTCGATTTTGTTGTGAGTTTTGACCTTTTGGTAGTTCTCTTTCCACCATACATACACCCATCCTAGTGAGAGCCACCCAAAATGACACCACAAGAACAAGCCGAGATGAGAGCTTACTTTGCGGAGCTAGATGCTCGAGAAGCCACAATGACCCTCCAAGACAAAGCCGAGTGCAAATCCTACTTCAAACACCTTGAGAGCAAGAGTGACACACCCCATGAGTCGAGTGAGGACGCTTTGATTTCTAACACATTAACCTCTACTCCTCTTGTGTTGTCTTCCTTTTCTAGGTTGCTCGGACATCGACGACACCATTGCCATGGAGATGAGGGACTCCACTATATGTGAGATGAGCGACTCCACTATATGTAAGATGAGCGACTCCACTATATGTGAGATGAGCGACTCCACTATATGTGAGATGAGTGAATCCACTATATATGAGCTTGAGTGCATACACTTCGAGAGCATGAGGGATACACCGAGTGAGATGAGAGTGGTAGTTGATAGGTCATGTGAGGCCATTTCAAATTCTAACAACTTACCCTCTACCTCTAGTGTGTTCTCTTATGCCTCATTAGGTCCCATGGATGACGAGACGTCGATCACGGACAAGAAGATGTACATGGTGCATGAAGATGATGATATCACACCATGCTTGATTGAAGGTGAACATGGAGGCCACATGGAGCCTACCTCTTCCACAACACCTACCTCATATGAGCGAGACCACAAAGGTAACTATATGGGTGTTGATGATGCCATGATCCCACTAGTGGACATGATGACTTATGAATGCATGCATGATCTTGATGATACAATTGCTATGTCATATGCTTCTTTCATTTTCCCATGTGATGCTTTGCTTGATAACATTGTTGATCATGTGGAATTACTTTCTTGTGACAATATGGTCATGCCATGCTATGAGAGTTTCACTTTCTCTTCTATTGCTTGCAATATGTCGAACAATTTCTCTTTCCCATGTGTTGCTTGCAATGATGATGTTAATGCTTGTGTTGTGACACCCTTGATGAACAATTGCTCTTTCCCTAGGTTTGTCGACAACAATGATAATACCTTGAACATGTTTTGTGAAAAATGCTTGCGATACTCTCCCATTAATGCAACCAAAATGTTGAACAATTGTTCTTTCCAATGCTTGGTTTGCAACAATGTTAATATGCTTGTGAATGAGATTGCCCCCATAGCTCTCTCAAATTTTGGAGACTTTGCCTATATCCATGATGAGCATGTTCATGTGTTTACCCCGCATATTCACCATATCTATTATGATGCTTTGCTTGACGCTAATGGTGATGTGCAAAAGAGATGGACCATCATGATGGATGATGTGTTCATATACCATGCACACACGTTCTTTGCTTTGCCTATTGTGTGTGTAGGTACAAGAATGCCAATGTAAACCTCGATTGAGCACGAGTTGACAAAAGAGCTCTTGAGAGCATAATACAAGTGAGTACAAGATCGAAACCGGCTCTAATACCTTTCCCATGCTTTGCATTGAACATGCCGAACAATTTATCTTTCTTATGGTTCTTTGGCAAGCATGATGATGTGATTCTTACCGTTGGTGTTGCCTCAAACAAGTTGACCAATTTCTCTTTCATTTGGTTTGTTGGCACGCACGGTTGTGCAAATGTTTCCTTGATGAACTTTTTGGATGATATGTTGTGTGTTGCACCAAATATGAGGACCAATTTCTCTTTCCAATGGTTTGTGTGCACACATGTTGATGAAATTTTGGACACTCTTCCGTATGTGTTTTTGCCAAACTCTCCACTTATTGCTTCAAGGATGTTGAACAATTTCTCTTTCCGATGCCTTGAGTGCAATAACGCACATGAGTTTCTACATGAGATGGACACCATGGTCGTCTCACAATTTGGAGCTTTTGTGTCCCCACATTTGGAAGATGTTCATATGGAGTTCTTACACATTGACCTTGCACATGCATTATTCTTGATAAATTTGTGTTGTGCTAATGGTGTTGTGAACATGAATGGACATGTCGTTGATGATATGCTCCTCTATCACGCACACATATACTTTGCTTGGTCTTTGTTGTGTGAAGGTACACGTGACATATGGATGAGCGTCAACGAATGGGTTCAACCCCATACATCTACTACACAAGATCTCTCAATGAGAGCACACCGACATCTTGCTAAGGTGACCTCCTTCTACTTGCGCTATCTTGCTAAACCCGTGGAACATTGGCTACGCTTTGAGTGTTGCTTTGCTTTTCTTGTGCTATTCATAGGGCTCTTGACAAGTGAAGGGACATTCAAGCGTTGGTGTCATCTACCTCCCTACACATTCATGAAGAGCTATCGTCGAGGACGACTCTTTTTCAAGGGAGATGATACGGGGCGACCTTCGGTCTTCACCGCATCATGTGCTTCATCGCCAAGACGGCACGCAAAGGTGAATCTTCTCCTTTACGCGTGCCTCGAATCGCCTATTTGGGACGATATACTACTTCATACTCCGTCATATCTTGATGATAGGAACTCGACGACAAGTACGGAGGGAAGAGAGGATGCCATGGAGACCCGAGGACGCAAGGCCGATGTCACGGAAGCATGGAAGAGAAGGAGAAAGAAGAGCTGGACGCTCCAGCCGGAACTTCCGCCCACCGCCGCCGGAACTTCCGCCCAGATTCCATCCAAGACTGAAGATGCTCGCACTGAAGACTGCGACCGGAACTTCCGCCTCATGGCCGGAACTTCCGCCCGACCGGAACTCCCGCAACGATCGGAACTTCCGCCCCTTAGACCGGAACTTCGCTGTATCGAACCTCAGCCAGATCTCAGCCCCTTTTGGCTTGTAACTTACCCCTTCGCCCCTATCTATAAATAGGAACCTACCCCCACCTTCATGAGGGAGAAATGATGTTTAGATGAATTGGCTTATGCCTCTATTATCCCTTAGTGGATTTGGGAAACCCCCACCTTAGGTTAATTCCTATTGTACCACCCGGGCTCCTTATCGAATCCTATTGTATCTCTTTGGTGACTTCTACCAATCTTAGTCTTTTGCTTGCACTTCTACCTATTTGGTCTTTTGCTTGCACTTCGTTGAGTTTGGTCTTTTCACCCTTCTAGATTCATAGGATCTTCGATTTGTCGATCTTTTTGCGGGACTTCTACCGAAAGGTCTTTTCCGCAACTTCTATCGAGTTGGTGTTTCGGGCCAACGAGGATAACCGATTGTGTTGTGTGCGTGTGTTTGTATCGAGTTCTTCGCGTTCATCCACTTCCCCGCGAATCCCCTCCGCAATCACACTCACCCGGGTCAAACCGTGAAGATTGGGCACACCCTCGGGCTTAGCCCGCATCACATATCCTTCAAGCCCATCTCAATCACGGCCCACCTTCCGATTTGGCTAAAATCTGGTGATAACACATGCGCCCTGGTTTTGGCAATAATAATTCCAAAACCACTGTTTTCCTTCATCGGGTCACGCGCTGCAGAGTAACCGTTAAAGCCCTTTCATCATGATGCCTTGCCTTCTCAACTTCTCTGCACGATTTGACAAGCTTTGCACCGCATCCTCGAAACTGCCACAACATTGAATCATCTTTCACTATATCCCCTTTATTTAAACTCATCCGAGCAGTTCCTCTTCACTCCCCTGTTCCGCATTAGCCATCGGAAACCCTTCTCTCGCAGCCATGGATTCCTCCTCTCCTCTTCGGGTCTCTCCTTCCAATCCTCCTCCTCCAACGAGCGGAGCCGGAGTACGACCCAATAGCGACGTACGAGGCCCGCGCCCACTGTGGTGGGACGCGAGGGATTGGGACTTCTCCGTCGGGTCGGAGGACGACGAGTCCTTGACCGACGGGGAGGACAACCTCCACCTCGTCGACGGGGAGTTGGAGGAGGAGAGCGATGACGACGCCTTCTCCTGGGGTGCGGACATCTCCTCCGACGAGGAGTATGAGGCGGAGGAAGACTCCTCCTCCGACGAGTACCCACCGGCGAAGCGCTTCCCCGCCGAGTCGGAGGATGACGACGACGACGAAGACGAAGAAGCCCCTGCCGACGGCTCAACAAAGCCGACGAAGACATCGCCGCAGCAGCCGAGCGCGGAGACACGACGACGAGGGCAGCGACGGCCCCTAGATTAGGGACTACTAGTATAGGGCTAGTAGTAGTGCATTAGGCATCGATGATCCTTTTGAGAGCAATCGGCTCTTCTTGTAAAATCCCCCTTTTAATCAATGAAGAATGCCTCTAGTTCTGATTTTCCGATTGTCCAATTTGTTCTTTTCTGATTGTCAAAGAAGGTCAACGCACAAAGAGCCGATGGCAACGCATCGGTCTTTTACCATAAAACGCTAGCAAAGCCAGATTCAGTCATCAAATTCAAACGGTACCCTCATAACAATTGTACCTCTAGAGTCGATGGTTGCGCATCGGCTTTTTAGTCTAAAGTCGATGTCTGTGCATCGGCTGTGCTTTGTGTTTTTTTTTACTGGCCGATTTCATGCATCGGCCCCCATATTTCACTATTCATCATCCCACATACTTGGGAAATATTTCTTGAGATGCTGGCCATTGATAGCCACTGGGAACTTCACACCATTCAGCTCCTCGAGCATGTATGCATTACCCTTTAAAACCTGGTCGACCCTGTACGACCCGTGCCAATTTGGAGACCATTTACCATACGTTGCATCCTTAGTCCCCAATGGCAATACAGCTTCCCATACCAGATCACCAACATGGAACACCTTTGGTCTCACCTTCTTATTATATGCGCGAGCTACCTTGGCTTTGTTTTCTTTAATTTTCTCAAGCGACCACAGTCTAAATTCCGTTACATCCTCAATGCTATCACTCATCAGGGCTGCATATTCTTCAGTTGTCAAATCATTCTGAAACGTAGTCCGTCTCGACCCGGCCGTGATTTCCCAGGGCAATACAGCTTCTTGTCCATAGACCAGATGGTATGGCGAGGTTTTTATCGCTCCATGACATGACATGTGATACGCCCACAAAGCCTCTGACAATACCTCGTGCCAACGTCTAGGTGCTCGTCGATTTTCCTCTTAATCAGCTTGATAAGGCTCTTGTTGGACGCTTCAGCTTGCCCATTTGCTTGAGCATAGTATGGAGACGATCGGATCAACTTAATTCCCATGTCCTCGCAGAACTTTCTGAACTCGTGAGACACGAAGACCGAACCTCCATCGGTCGTGATAGTCTGGGGAATCCCGAATCTATGAATGACATGTTCTTTCACAAAATTGATAACATCTTTCGATGCCACTGACTTCATAGGGACGGCCTCCACCCATTTAGTGAAATAATATGTAATGGCCAGAACCCACACATGGCCTTTGCTCGATGGAGGATTGATTTTGCCGATCATATCCATGCCCCAACCTCGAAACGGCCAAGGCTTGATGATGGGGTTCATTGCTGATGCATGTACCATCTGAATGATCCCAAACTTCTGACATGCTTGACACCCTTTATAGTACTTAAAACAGTCCTCAAGCATGGTGGGCCAATAAAACCCTGATCGCCTGATCAACCATTTCATCTTATGAGCCGATTGGTGAGTTCCACAGCGCCTTCGTGTACTCGTGTAAGAGCCGATTTGACTCGGCTGGTCCCAAACATTTGAGAAGTAACCCTTCCAAAGTCCTGTAGAACATGTCATCCCCAATAAGGACATATTTCATGGCCTTGTATCTTATCCGTTTAGGTGCCCGAGCCGAATCTTTCAAGTAATTGAAGATATCAGCTCCATCCGGCCAGGGCTCGACCAACATCGGCTCCATCCGCTACGTCCTTGTAGCTTGACGCCATCGTGCGAGATCGTTTGCTCAGTATTTTGTGACCTCGGGATCCAATTGAAGTTTATGTACTTAAATTGTGTCATCAGCTCACGGCATTGCATCCATAGTGGGAAGAGCGACTCGCTCTCACATTTGTATTCCTCCATGAGTTGGGAAATCACTAATTTGGAGTCTCCAAAAAGTTCCACTGCCTCTGCCCCGCTTCCAATAGCAACTCCATTCCCTTGCATATTGCTTCATACTCAGCGACATTGTTGGTGCAAGGGGTAGGTAGCCTGATGGAGAAGGAATATGTTGCCCCCCGGGGCGACACGAGTAGAATGCCGATGCCGCAACCATCACCACAAACCGATCCATCGAAAAACATGGCCCATGCACGCACAGACAGTGCTGCTATATCCGTGTTGATTCGTTCAGCACTAAGATTCGCCAACACTTGTCCCTTGACTGCTTTCGCAGGCTGATACCGGATATCAAATTCCGATAATGCAAACATCCATTTACCGAGTCGGCCTTTCAACATAGGAGCCGACAGCATATGTTTGATGACATCGGATTTGCATATGACGACAATCTCCGCTTACAGCAAGATGTGATGAAGCTTGGTGCAGGTAAAAAATAGGCAAAGGCACAACTTCTCGATCTCAGGGTACCTAGTTTCTGCATCCAACATCCTTCTGCTGAGGTAGAAAACTGTTGGAGATATGCCCAAGAGGCAATAATAAAAGTGGTTATTATATATCTTTATGTTTATGATAAATGTTTATATACCATGCTATAATTGTATTAACCGAAACATTGATACATGTGTGATATGTAAACAACAAAGAGTCCCTAGTAAGCCTCTTAACTAGCTTGTTGATTAATAGATGATTAGTTTCATAATCATGAACATTGGATGTTATTAATAACAAGGTTATATCATTGTATGAATGATGTAATGGACACACCCAATTAAGCATAGCATAAGATCACGTCATTAAGTTATTTGCTATAAGCTTTCAATACATAGTTACCTAGTCCTTATGACCATGAGATCATGTAAATCACTTATACCGGAAAGGTACTTTGATTACATCAAACGCCACCGCGTAAATGGGTGGTTATAAAGGTGGGATTAAGTATCCGGAAAGTATGAGTTGAGGCATATGGATCAATAGTGGGATTTGTCCATCCCGATGACGGATAGATATACTCTGGGCCCTCTCGGTGGAATGTCGTCTAATGTCTTGCAAGCATATGAATAAGTTCATAAGAGACCACATACCACGGTACGAGTAAAGAGTACTTGTCAGGAGACGAGGTTGAACAAGGTATAGTGTGATACCGATGATCAAACCTCGGACAAGTAAAATATCGCGTGACAAAGGGAATTGGTATCGTATGTGAATGGTTCATTCGATCACTAAAGTCATCGTTGAATATGTGGGAGCCATTACGGATCTCCAGATCCCGCTATTGGTTATTGGTCGGAGTGAGTACTCAACCATGTCCGCATAGTTCACGAACCGTAGGGTGACACACTTAAAGTTGGATGTTGAAATGGTAGTACTTGAATATGGAATGAAGTTGGAATATTTGTTCGGAGTCCCGGATGGGATCCCGGACATCACGAGAGTTCCGGAATGGTCCGGAGAATAAGATTCATATAGGATGTCATTTTATGAATAAAATGATGCGAAGGTTCTATGGAAGGTTCTAGAAGGTTCTAGAAAAGTCCAAGAAACCAAGGAAGGTGGAGTCCACATGGGACTCCACCTCCATGGCCGGCCAACCCTAGTGGGGGAGTCCCAAGTGGACTCCCCTTAGGGGGCCGGCCACCCCCCCATGGAAGGTGGAATTCCCACCTCTAGTGGGAAAGTTTCACCATATGGAAGGTTTTGGTTTCGGGTCTTATTCAAGACTTGGACACCAACACTTGGGATCCACCTATATAAACAAGGGCCAAGGGAGGGGGCCGGCCACCCCAAGACCACAAGCTGGCCGCCCCCATAGAGTGGCCCACCCCTCCCAAACCCTAGCTTTGCTCCTCCACTTCATATTGCCCGCATAGCTTAGCGAAGCTCGGACTTCTACACCGCCACCGACACCACGCCGTCGTGCTGTCGGATTCAAGAGGAGCTACTACTTCCGCTGCCCGCGGGGAGGTGGACGTCTTCATCAACAACCGAACGTGTGACCGAGTACGGAGGTGCGCCCGTTCGTGGCGCCCGAACCGATCGTGATCAAGATCTTCTACGCGCTTTTGCGGCAAGTGAACGTCACCGCAGCAACAAGAGCCTCCTCTTGTAGGTTTTGGAATCTCTTCAAGGGTGAGTCTCGACAATCCCCTGCTCTTCTAGATTGCATCTTGGCTTGGATTGCGTGTTCGCCGTAGGAAAATTTTTGTTTTCTTTGCTACGTTATCCTACAAGTGGTATCAGAGCCGTGTCTATGCATAGATGGTTGCACGAGTAGAACACAATGGTTTGTGGGCGTTGATGCTCTTGTTATCTTTAGTTGAGTACTTTGCATCTTTATGGCATAGTGGGATGAAGCGGCTCGGGCTTTACATGACCGCGTTCATGAGATTTGCTCCACGCTTGACATGCAACTTGTATTGCATAAGTGGCTTTGCGGGTGTCTGTCTCTCCTACTATAGTGAAGATTCAATTTACTCTTCTATTGACAACACTAGTATCACCGTTGTGGTTCATGTTCGTAGGTAGATTGGATCTTGCTCGAAACCCTAAACCACGTAAAATATGCAAACCAAATTAGAGAACGTCTAACTTGTTTTTGCAGGGTTTGGTGATGTGATATGGCCATAATGTGATGATGAATATGTATGAGATGATCATTATTGTATTGTGGCAACCGGCAGGAGCCTTATGGTTGTCTTTAAATTTCATGTTGAGTAGTATTTCAAAGTAGTTGTAATAGTTGCTACATGGAGGACGATCATGAAGACGGCGCCATTGACCTTGGTGCTTCGCCGACGATGATGGAGATCATGCCCGTTGATGATGGAGATCATGTCCGTACTTTGGAGATGAAGATCAAAGGCGCAAAGACAAAAGGGCCATATCATATCACATATGAATCGCATGTGATGTTAATCCTTTTATGCATCTTATTTTGCTTAGATCGCGACGTAGCATTATAAGATGATCCCTCTCACTAAAATCTCAAGATAATAAAGTGTTCATCCTTAGTAGCACCGTTATCAAGTCTTATCGTTTCAAGCATCTCGTGATGATCGGGTGTGATAGATTCGATGTACATACGGGTGCAAGACAGCTTTGCACATGCGATACTAAGGTGGCCTTGACGAGCCTAGCATGTAAAGACATGGTCTCGGAACACGTGATACCGAAAGGTAGAGCATGAATCATATGATTGATATGATGAACATTTTGAGTGTTCGCCATTGAAATTAAATCTTGTCTCGTGATGATCGGGCATAGGTGTGATGGATTTGGTTCGTGTGATCACTAAGACAATGCGAGGGATATTGTTTTGAGTGGGAGTTCACCTAGTTTTTTAATTATAGAATTAAAATTTGAACTCAATTTGTCATAAACTTAGTCTAAACTATTGCAAATATGTTGTAGATATGGCGTCCTCAATCAATTTTAACCAGTTCCTAGAGAAAGAAAAGCTTAAGAGCAACGGTAGCAACTTCACCGACTGGTTCCGTCATGTGAGGATATTCCTCAATGGCGGAAATCTGCAATATGTGCTTGATGCACCGCTAGGTGACCCTCCTGCAGAAACCGAAACCGATGAAGTAAAGAATGTTTACATGACTCGGAAAACTCGGTACTCTCAAGTGTGCCATCTTATGCAGTCTGAATCCGATCTTCAAAAACGTTTTGAGCACCACGATCCTCATGAGTTGATAAAAGAGTTGAAGACTATTTTTGAGACTCATGCGTCGTGGAATGCTATGAAGCATCGAAACACTTTTCACTGTATGATGGAAGAAGGCAGCTCCATCAGTGAGCACATGCTGACCGGGCATGCGAAGAAACTCAGTGACTTGGGAATAGTGATTCCTAACAGACTGGGATTAATCGTGTCCTTCAATCACCGCCACCAAGTTACAAGAACTTTGTGATGAACTACAATATGCAGAACATGAACAAGGAGTTTCTGAACTCTTTGGCATGCTAAAAGCTGCCGAGATTGAGATCAAGAAAGAGCACCAAGTGTTGATGGTCAACAAGACCACCAGCTTCAAGAAACAGGGCAAGTCTAAAGGCAAGAACAAGAAGAGTGGCAAGAGAGCTGCCACGCCTCCTGTGAAACCTAAGTCCTGGCCCCAAGCCCGATGCTGAGTGCTATTACCGCAAGGAGAAGGGACACGGAAGCGTAATTGCTCCAAGTATTTGGCAGATCTGAAGAGCGGCCTTGTCAAGAAGAAGAAAGAAGGTATATCCGATATACATGTTATAGATGTTTATCTCACTAGTTCTCGTTCTAGTACCTGGGTATTTGATACTGGTTCGGTTGCTCATATTTGTAACTCGAAACAGAACTAAAGAATAAACGACAACCGCTGAAAGATGAAGTGACGATGCGCGTTGGAAACGGATCCAAGGTCAATGTGATCGCAGTCGGGACACTTCCTCTACATCTACCTTCGGATTAGTTTTAAGCCTAAATAATTGTTATTATGTACCCGCGTTGAGCATGAACATTATATCGATCTTGTTTAATGCAAGACGGTTATTCATTCAAGTCTGAGAATAATGGTTGTTCTATTTTTATGAATAATATCTTTTATGGTCAAGCACCACAAAAGAATGGCTTATTTCTGTTAGATCTCGATAGTAGTAATACGCATATACATAACATTGATGCTAAGCGAATTAAATTGAATGATAATTCTACTTATATGTGGCATTGTCGTTTTGGTCATATTGGAGTGAAACGCATGAAGAAACTCCATACCGATGGATTACTTGAATCACTTGACTTTGAGTCACTTGATAGATGCGAAGCATGTCTGATGGGAAAAATGACTAAGACTCCATTCTCGGGTATGATGGAGCGAGCTACTGACTTATTGGAAATCATACACACATGTATGTGGACCAATGAGTGTAGCATCGCGCGGTGGTTATCGTTATGTTCTAACCTTCACAGATGATTTGAGTAGATATGGGTATATCTATTTAATGAAACATAAATCCGAAACTTTCGAGAAGTTTAAGGAATTCCAAAGTGAAGTAGAAAATCAACGTAACAAGAAGATTAAATTTCTACGATCTGATCGCGGAGGTGAATATCCGAGTTATGAGTTTAGCATGCATTTAAAGAAATGCGAATACTTTCACAATTGACACCACGGAACACCACAACGAAACGGTGTGTCCGAACGTCGTAATCGAACTCTCTTAGATATGGTTCGTTCTATGATGTCTCTTACTGATTTGCCGTTATCATTTTGGAGTTATGCATTAGAGACACCGCATTCACTTTAAATAGAGCACCATCAAAATCCGTTGAAACGACGTATGAATTATGGTTTAATAAGAAACCTAAGCTGTCGTTTAAAAGTTTGGGGTTGCGAAGCCTATGTAAAAAAGTTACAACCGGACAAGCTAGAACCCAAAGCGGAGAAATGCGTCTTCATAGGATACCCTAAGGAAACTATAGGGTACACTTTCTATCACAGATCCGAAGGCAAGATCTTTGTTGCTAAGAACGGAACCTTTCTTGAGAAAGAATTTCTCACTAAAGAAGTGACTGGAAGAAAAGTAGAACTCGATGAGATTGAAGAATCTCTACTCGTTGATCGAGTAGCGCAGTACCGAAAATGTTCCTGTACCACCTACACCAACAGAGGAAGCTAATGATAATGATCATGAAACTTCAAATGAGACAGCTACTGAACCTCGCAGATCGACAAGGGATCGTGCCACTCCAGATTGGTATGATCCTTGTCTAAATGTCATGATTGTGGATAACAATGATGAGGACCCTGCGACGTATGAAGAAGCGATGATGAGCCCGATTCCAACAAATGGCAAGAAGCCATGAAATCCGAAATGGGATCCATGTATGATAACAAAGTATGGACTTTGGTAGACTTACCTGATAGCCGCAACTGTCGAGAATAAATGGATCTTCAAAAGAAAAACAGATGCCGATGGTAATATTATCGTCTATAAAGCTCGACTTGTCGCAAAGGGTTTCCGACAAATTCAAGGTGTTGACTACGATGAGACTTTCTCACCTGTAGCGAAGCTGAGGATTTTGTTAGCAATAGCTGCATTTTTCGATTATGAGATTTGGCAGATGGATGTCAAAACGGCGTTCCTTAATGGAGACATTGAGGAAGAGTTGTATATGGTACAACCCAAAGGTTTTGTCGATCCTAAAAATGCTGACAAAGTATGCAAACTTCAGCGTTCAATCTATGGACTGAAGCAAGCATCGAGAAGTTGGAACCGACGTTTTGATAAGGTGATCAAAGACTTCGGGTTTATACGTGTCATGGAGAGGCCTGTATTTACAAGAAAGTGAGTGGGAGCTCTGCATTCCTAATATTATATGTAGATGACATATTATTGATTGGGAATGATATAGAACTATTAAGGGTAAAGGGTTATTTGAATAATAGTTTTTCAATGAAAGACCTTGGTGAAGCATCATACATATTAGGCATCAAGATTTATAGAGATAGATCAAGACGTAATAGGGCTATCACAGAGTACATACCTGGACAAGATTCCGAAGAAGTTTAGAATGGACGAAAGTAAGAAAGGATTCTTACCTATGTTACCAGCAAGGTCTTGAGTAAGACTCAAGGACCGGCTACGGCAGAAGAAAGAGAAAGGATGAGTCAGATCCCCTATGCCTCGGCAGTAGGCTCTATCATGTATGCCATGCTATGTACAAGACCGGATATAGCACATGTGTTAGTTTAACTAGCAGATATCAAAGTGATCCAGAATGGAACACTGGACACGGTCAAGAATATCCAAGTACTTGAAAAGAACTAAGGATATGTTTCTTTGTTATGGAGGTGACCAAGAGCTCGTTGTAACAAGTTACACCGATGCAAGTTGGAACACCGATCCGATGACTCTAAGTCACAATCCGGGTACGTGTTTATATTGAATGGTGTCAGTAAGTCGGGCAAGCTCGAAGCAAAGGCACGGTGGCGAAATCCTCAAAATCGGAGTACATAGCGGCTTCAGAGGCTTCATCAAGCGGTATGGATGAAGAGGTTCATTATAGAGCTTGTGTGGTTCCTAGTGCATTGGACCCATTTGTCATCTACTGTGATAACATGGGTGCCATCGCCAATGCACAAGAACCAAGGTCACACAAGAGGGAAGCATATCAAGCTGCGTTACCACTCGATTCGCGAGTACATCGAAGATGGAGAAGTAAAGATTTGCAAAGTACAGATCCGTTGACTAAAGCTCTCCCTAGGGCAAAGCATGACCAACAACAGAATGCCATGGGTGTTAGGTATATTACAATGTAATCTAGATTATTGACTCTAGTGCAAGTGGGAGACTGTTGGAGATATGCCCAAGAGGCAATAATAAAAGTGGTTATTATATTTCTTTATGTTTATGATAAATGTTTATATACCATGCTATAATTGTATTAACTGAAACATTGATACATGTGTGATATGTAAACAACAAAGAGTCCCTAGTAAGCCTCTTAACTAGCTTGTTGATTAATAGATGATTAGTTTCATAATCATGAACATTGGATGTTATTAATAACAAGGTTATATCATTGTATGAATGATGTAATGGACACACCCAATTAAGCATAGCATAAGATCACGTCATTAAGTTATTTGCTATAAGCTTTCAATACATAGTTACCTAGTCCTTATGACCATGAGATCATGTAAATCACTTATACCGAAAGGTACTTTGATTACATCAAACGCCACTGCGTAAATGGGTGGTTATAAAGGTGGGATTAAGTATCCGGAAAGTATGAGTTGAGGCATATGGATCAATAGTGGGATTTGTCCATCCCGATGACGGATAGATATACTGGGCCCTCTCTGGAATGTCGTCTAATGTCTTGCAAGCATATGAATAAGTTCATAAGAGACCACATACCACTATACGAGTAAAGAGTACTTGTCAGGAGACGAGGTTGAACAAGGTATAGTGTGATACCGATGATCAAACCTCGGACAAGTAAAATATCGCGTGACAAAGGGAATTGGTATCGTATGTGAATGGTTCATTCGATCACTAAAGTCATCGTTGAATATGTGGGAGCCATTATGGATCTCCAGATCCCGCTATTGGTTATTGGTCGGAGTGAGTACTCAACCATGTCCGCATAGTTCACGAACCGTAGGGTGACACACTTAAAGTTGGATGTTGAAATGGTAGTACTTGAATATGGAATGAAGTTGGAATATTTGTTCTGAGTCCGGATGGGATCCCGGACATCACGAGGAGTTCCGGAATGGTCCGGAGAATAAGATTCATATATAGGATGTCATTTTATGTGAATAAAATGATGCGGAAGGTTCTATGGAAGGTTCTAGAAGGTTCTAGAAAAGTCCGGAAGAAACCACCAAGGAAGGTGGAGTCCACATGGGACTCCACCTCCATGGCCGGCCAACCCTAGTGGGGGAGGAGTCCCAAGTGGACTCCCCCTTAGGGGGCCGGCCACCCCCCCATGGAAGGTGGAATTCCCACCTCTAGTGGGAGGGAAAGTTTCCCACCATATGGAAGGTTTTGGTTTCGGGTCTTATTCGAAGACTTGGACACCAACACTTGGGATCCACCTATATAAACAAGGGCCAAGGGAGGGGGCCGGCCACCCCAAGACCACAAGCTGGCCGCCCCCATAGAGTGGCCGGCACACCCTCCCAAACCCTAGCTTTGCTCCTCCACTTCATATTGCCCGCATAGCTTAGCGAAGCTCGCCGGACTTCTACACCGCCACCGACACCACGCCGTCGTCGTCGGATTCAAGAGGAGCTACTACTCCGCTGCCCGCTGGAACGGGGAGGTGGACGTCGTCTTCATCAACAACCGAACGTGTGACCGAGCACGGAGGTGCTGCCCGTTCGTGGCGGAACCGATCGTGATCAAGATCTTCTATGCGCTTGCAAGTGAACGTCTACCGCAGCAACAAGAGCCTCCTCTTGTAGGTTTTGGAATCTCTTCAAGGGTGAGTCTCGACAATCCCCCTGTACCTTCTAGATTGCATCTTGGCTTGGATTGCGTGTTCGCCGTAGGAAAATTTTTGTTTTCTTTGCTACGTTATCCTACAAAAACAACTCTCTCTAGACCATCAGAAACTTGCACCACCACTGAGGCGATGGAAGTGTCAGCTATTGACAAGTATATATAGAATGGCCTGTCTTGCTGGGGCGGCACCAACACAGTGGCTTCGTTAGATACTCTTGATTTCGTCAAACGCTCGTTTGCTCGCCCCCAGCGAAACTCCTCATCAGATTTAATTTTACCAATCCCATGAACGACTCAATTCGTCCTGACAGATTGGAGATGAACCTCCTGACAAAGTTGATTTTGCCGATGAGACACTAGAGTTCCTTCTTCGTGGTAGGTGGCTTCATTGTTCGCACTGCCTCCTGACTTTTCAGGCCGATCTCAATTCCTCGTTCATGAACCAAGAAACCCAAGAATTGACCGGCCGTTACACCAAAAGCACACTTCTTTGGATTCATTCTTAGCCCGAATTTTCTAGTTCGGTCCAGGATGTGTCGCAAATCCTCCAAGTGTCCTTCCACTGAAACAGACTTGACTACCACGTCATCAATGTAAATCTCCACCAATTTTCCGACCAGATCATGAAAGATGTAATTCATGGCTCTTTGGTATGTTGCGCCGGCATTTTTCAGTCCAAATGTCATGACTACATATTCAAACAAGCCCACCGATCCTGGTACTCTGAATGCAGTCTTGTGTATATCTTCTGGAGCCATAAAAATTTGGTTGTAACCGGCATTGCCATCCATGAAACTTAAAACCTTATGACCAGCAGCTGCATTGATCAATGTCTCTGCTACGGCATTGGATACTCATCCTTTGGAGTGGCTCTATTGAGATCCCGAAAATCTATGGCGACGCGCCATCGGCCATCCTTTTTCTCCACAGGTACGATACTAGAAATCCACTCAAGATACCCGCATGGCCCGATGAACCCAGCGTTCAACATTTTCTCGATCTCTTTCTTGACTTCTTCTAAAATTTCGACCTTCATCTGTCGTGTTCTGCCGGAACGGCCGAAATCCTTTCTTCGAGGGAGCCGATGCTCAATGATGCTCCTGTCTAACCCGGCATCTCTGTGTAATCCCAAAGCAATCTGGGTATTCCTTCAACAAAGCCATCATCGGGCCCCTCAGATGCGGATCTAACTTTTTGCTGATAAATGTTGGTCGTGGCTTATCCCCAGGACCAATGTCAATCTCTTCTAGCTCATCACCGATGTAAACCCATATCCTAGCTTTCCGTCGCCTGCTAGATCGATGCTGAACACAGCAAACGTATGGTGAGGATAATTTGGGCCGATTGCGGAATCGGCCTCTTTTCAATTGCATTGCACAATGAAGGTTTACAACTTATCTGTGCTCTACTACGGGAGGTAGTCTCCTATACGACTACGTGACATGCTTGAGGTGAGATCATTGCTTTTATTGGGGCCGATCGCAGGATCGGCCTTGGCACGTACGTCCATTGACTTTGGTCTTGCTACTCTATCAGGCCGGTGGATAAGACCAGCCTCACCCCGTTTTTTGTAGCTTCGATGCGCTCATAGCCGTCCAAACTAACTCCAGAGATCGGCTCTTGATCATCTGCGTCCCAAATATTCATGCCAGCTATTGAGATCTCTATCGAGTCATCTGCATGAACGACCTCCACTTCATCTCCATCCCTGTATCGCATTGGTGCATTGTAGACGGAATGCAGCTTGGCGTGAATCCAATCCCTCCCTAGCAGACAGAGAAGCCACTGTCGACAATGAAGAATGACGTAGGGATGGTTTTTCGGCCCTCTGCTAGGTCCACGTTCGAACGCCTTGCGCTTCGATGCTTGGCCGTTGAAGTCGCTAGTGTGACGTTGGTTTTGATCAGATCTTCGTTAGAGCGTCCCAAACGCCGTAGCATGGAGTATGGCATTATATTGATCGCCGCTCCCGTGTCAACCAACATCTTGCCGACAGGCGTTGATATAACCTCTTAGGTACAGTGCCTTCAAATGTTTGTAGTTCCTCTCTCGTGGCTTTTCAAAGATAACCGCTGTACCGCATCAAACTACTGGCACTTCTTCGTTTCTTGGAGCACAAAACTCCGACGGAAGTATGAACACCATATTTGTGCTAGCCGATGCCTTCACATCGGCTTTTGTTTGTTTGGGGCGCCATTCTTTCTTCTGTGGACGCATCTCCGTCTCCAAAGTTTGCTGAATTTTTATGGCCAGATCGGGCCGAGCTTTCCTCAACATGTATAGGTACTGTGCCTCGGCTTCCTCCAAGCTACGTAGCCGCTGCACCCTACGCTTTTGGGAGTGACTGAGTCCATCAGGGCACCACCTTGGCCGGTGGTATCTATCTTCTTCTTCATCTTCTGACTCCTCGAAATCTTCCCCTGAGATGACTCAGCTTGTCTGTTCCGAGATGGAGAGGTCCTAGACGCTTGAACACGAAACCTCACTTGTGCCCTTCTTCGGTGTCTACACTCCGGGCGCTTGTCGATTGTAGGCAATCGGCTCATTCCCGAATCCCAGCAGTGCTTGAAGAAAGGACAATCCCAGTGTCGTCCATGTCTTCCTGCTCTCTTGACTTTCCCTTAGCGGCGCTCATAACCTTCGCGGCTCTATAATACCGACGATATTTTCGTTGTCTGATCGACCGACGATATCTTTCGTCATCTATATCGTACGCCGACGTCGGTTGTACTGATGCTCATATTTGTTAAGGAGGTGCGCGGAGAGTGGTCGTTGATACCACACGCTTCTCACTTGTTCTCCTGACGACTCCTATCATCACATCGGGGCGGTCCTGGGCCGGCCTCCACCTTTCCTTGCCACGGGAGTGACCGATTTCTTCTTTATCTTTGCCATGGCGGTCTACAGGCCCTGCCATGTTAACATGGAACGAGAAACCCGGCTGATGCCTCGTGGAGTGATTGAGTTCCACCATGTTGACGCCAGAAACGGTTGCGTGTCCACTTTCATGGCAACTGACCAAGGATCAAACGGCCTTGTTCTATCGCCGTCTGGATCTGCCGACGCAACTCTTTGCAGTCATTGGTGATATGGGTGAACGAGTGATGCCACTTGCAGTACGGTCTCCCATTCATTTCTTGCGCCGTAGGGATTTTATGGCCTTGGGGTAACTTCAGCTGTTTTTCCTTAAGCAATAAATCGAATATCTGCTCAGCTTTGCTTATATCGAAGTCAAACCCTTTTGCAGGACCTTGTTGTTTCACCCATTTGCAGGACACGGGAGCTGCCCCCGAGCCCATTCAGCGGCTACCTGTCTTCGAGTCCTCAACGTCTTCTCGTCCCGACCAGCCGATCGGGCGTTTGAACTTATCTTGATACAACTCTGGGTGGCGCTGCTCATATAATGTTAATTTCTGAACCATGCGCGCTGAATTGTATTCTACTTGGAAAGCCAGATCCTTGAACGGCGGCGAGGCCCACCACTGCCAACTCGACTGCTTCTTTCGCTAAACGAGCCGAATAACACGGTTCTTGATAGTCCCGAGACGCTGAATGTATTCCGACATCGTTTCTCCCCGCTTCGCGCACCTGCGCCAGATTGGCAATGCCAGCCTCGGTAGCTTCCGAGTGATATTGCACATGAAACTGCTCTTCCAGTTGCTTCCACGTCCGGACCGAATCTGGTGGCAACGAGGTGTACCACCCAAAAGCTGGTCCTGAGAGATTGCGCAAAGAACCTTACGCGCGGGTCCGATGCTGAAATCATGCCCAATCGTGCCAAATATCGGCTCACATGCTCAATTGAGCTGGACCCTTCGATCCATTGAACTTTGAGAACTCGGGGAGCCGATACTTGGGTGGCAGCGGAATCAAATCATATTCGTTTGGGTACGGCTTGGAATAGCCGACTGTTCTCTCTTTGGCAGGATGCCGAACTGGTCTCTCAAGATTGTACCGATTTGTTCCACGGTATGAGCTGCGGGGCTGAGCTTTCATGACGCGTCCGGTGGCATATTTAGCTAGCCACGCCGTTTCGGCGTCGCCCAGGGATCCCTCCCTGCAATCTGGTTCGTGCGCCAAGTTATTGCGCCTGCACGTATGTGCACACGTATCCATGTGGCATTTCTTTAGGCGGCTCATACAGGAATTAATCGCCAGGATCACCCCCAACCTTGTAGACGACGTGATGCCAGTCCTGAGCTCGGCAAGCGTGAATGGCACTGGTCTGTCTGGAACGGTATTTCTCCCCGGTGAGTCCCTAGGGTAGGTCCCGACGAGAGTACCGATGCTTCATGATTTCCGAACCACGCGAACCGCAAATGCGCTCGAAAGCGTTCGCTGTGCTCTCGAATGACGGTGTAGAGAATGAGCCACCATGTAATTAACTTCGCGCAGAGCCTCGTGCGTTCCTCCGAAGGGAGAGACAGGTCTTCATCGAGAACGCTTCAGTGAGAATCCCTTCCACCTAATGCCATGTGTACGGGTCCTCTCGAAAGAGCCGATGAGGTCGGTCGAAGAGAGCTTTGACCTCATCATATTTCTTCTTGTGATCCTCAGCAGCTCCTCGTACGTGATCGGTGGCCCGCCATCTCACCGCAGATGTTTGACGAGTTGTTGTAGAATGTCCCACGGGCTGTAATGTTGTGGCAAAACCCACCGGCGAGCAGCGACGGCAACACGAGAGCCGGAGGCTCCCAGATCGCCGGTGGCCCCCGGTCCTCGGCGACGGCCCGCGTTCCGGCACACGTCCTGGCTATTGCAGGGCGTGCCATCACCTATACCGGTCAGAAGGTGTTGATTGCTTCAATTAGTTTCGCATGGCAGACACGTAAACATTAAATGAGCCTCGATCGGCTCTCAGGTTTCCCGTGAATCGGCTCAAAGAGCCGATTAACCCATGATTCATATTGGATCTACGATAGCATGGGGATCCTGCTTTATCAATACTAAGTTAAATCGATCTACGACGCTTAGGGCTTTCACCGCATAATCGGAACATCCCACGTTGTTGAGCCTGGAAGATACGAAAGATAATAGAAAACTAGTCCTAGTAGGGGCCTAAAAACCAACACAGAGTCGATTCCGGAACATCCTTCTGGATCGGCAAACCATACCTTACGCACTCTGGATCATTCAACCCGTTTGCAAGGCCTAACCATGCGGATATCAAACTAATCCTTGAAGAACAAGGAACAACCATAACATATCAGATCTACTAAATAAAGACGAAGCAAGATGCTGCCCTTACACCTAAGATAGGTGGAAAGGCAGCTAGATATTTAGGGGCAGAATAACTAAGCAGACATATCAGAGAGATATCGATGGAATGCCCCAAAACATCTATGATAACAGTGTTACTCGCCATCAACAAGGCTTCACACGAGCAACACAAAAACGAATAAACTGATCGCCTAGATCGCAAGATGCGATCTAGGCAGCATGACGCTTCCCGGAAGAAACCCTCGAAACAAGGGGTGGCGATGCGCCTAGATTGTGTTTGTTGTGAACGTGATCGTCCTCCTTTCTCAATAACCCTAGATACATATTTATAGTCCATGGACTTTCTATCTTTGGAACAAACCTAACTGTGTACGAACCAAACACTATCTCTTAATTCTAACCTAAAATGCGATCTACCATAATGTACAAATACACGGGCAATCTAGCCCAAATTCTCGTACGAGGCCGATTCAGAAACACTTTATGTGCATATCCTTCAAGCCCATCTCAATCACGGCCCACCTTCCGATTTGGCTAAAATCTGGTGATAACACTACCTTAGTAGGAATAAGTCTTCTCTTCTCACTTCCCATTGCAAGTGAAGTAATTCTACACTAGTTTTTTATGTTTTTTTGTGTATAGGAAAAGTAAAGAAAAAACTAAAAGAAGACAACTAAAACAAAAATACAAGAAATACAAAAATAAAAAATAAAAAATGCTTTGCAAATCTAAAGGACACGAAGAACTCATGGTGGTGCAACCTCCCAAGCTTGAGAATTTGTAAGGCTACAGAAAATGTCTGACTTTGTTGTGGGAATTGCGGTTTTGGTGTTGCTTGCTTGCTCCTAGGCAACGGTACCAGAAAATGTCTTGATGACACTACATCAAGTGTGTCAATTCATTGGGACTCCAAATGAAGAGTGATGCAGCAAGAGAAATTTTTCCCACAAGGGTGACTCGAGATTTATATCGAACTCGGAGAACAAAGGCGAAGCTTCTTCCAACCACGTCTAGCAACCTGCAAATCAAAGTATTTGTCTTGTGCCCCTAACTCCACCGTGTGGTTGTCAAGCACAAGGCTTCGATATTAGTAAAGTAAAATAACAACAAATAAAATACTAGAAATAAAATTAAAACAAGTAAATAAATATATTTTTGGGTTTTTGGTTGTAGTTGGAAGAAGTTAAGATATTTTTGTATTTTCGAAATTAATTAACGCTAAAAATTTAATGGCAAGTAAAATCAAGTAAAAGTTGTTTCTTATGATAAAAAATGGACTGAGGTTCATGGGTTCACTTGTCTAATCTCTCATAAAGGTGTGGTGGTATTAAGAACACAATATATAACTTAATATTGATGATATTTTATTATGTGTCTCGATTAGCATTCATATGAGCATCACATCCTAACATAGAGATGATATTACACATCTTACTTATACTCCACTGGAAAGGAATATACTCCAAGCAATCTAGATTTAAGAATTAAAAGAGCACAACTTTAGGTACTTTGACATGATGTTTGAACAACAAATATGCTACATTGAATCAAACATATCATAATATATCAAGCATTTGACCATAGATTAAACAAGACTTCTTATATGTCACTAAGAATTATATAGCACATGCATTCACTTTATCCATAGTTAGGTCACAAAAGAATTGGTAAATGTCACAACTCATTACTATCACCATATTACTCCATCTAAACACACCATCTCCCACACATGCTCTTGCATACAAGTTTGATCAAGATAAGTAATAAAGAACAGGGTCACAATATGCATTTATTAATACATCAAGAACACAATAAAGATTCAGATCTCATAGATCATCCAATAAAACAAAAGATCCACCACATAGGAATTACAAATATGGCCATAATCATGATAGACATCTCATATGGCATCTAAACAACGTATGACAAGAGAGATATAGATCAAGCTACTGCCACAAACCCACAGTCCAGAGGTGGACTACTCCCTCTTCATCATGGTGGCCGTGTTGATGATGTTGGACAGGGTGGAGATGCAACCGGGGATGGCTCCACACCGTTTTCCCCTCCAATCATTGGAGGTTCAGCTTTAGTTTCGTGGTTTTCGTGTTTTCGCGCCGCCTTCTCCGAGAATGCCTTAGGGGTTTATATATAGTGGATTTTAGGTCAGGCCCGTCAGTTTGAGATCAAAATGGACGGCTGCGGGTGCTCAAGTAGGGAACGAGCTCCCCAAGCCTAACCTTCTAACTCGCACCAGATCCTCCTTTTATATCTCAAGGGGATTCTAGAGGGGAGGTGCGCATGGCAGACACGTGGCGAACGGGTAAATGTCAGTGCACATGGTTGAATGGCTCGTACTGGGTGCCCATTTGTACTAACACTAGGAAGTGTGCGGCGCGGCGCACGCCGCGCCCTTGCTGTCTACGTAATGGGAGGAATGTTTTATTGATGATGGTTGTTATCGTCAAATAAAGAGGAACAATGATAGTTCATGTACCTTTGTTGTTTTTTTTAGCAGAGTGATATGTGCAAGTTTGATGGTCTTGTTGCATCGGTTGATGGCACACTGGCGAAGTGTGTTGGGGCTATGTTTATGGTCTTCGAGATTTGTAGTTTATAGGAATTTATCTTTATTATAAGAGGCTCACATGACAGGTATATTTTTGGCATGTGTTCATGCATAGTTCTTTTTGTTGTTCATTTATGGTGTTTTAGAGTGGATATGAGAGACAAAGCATGGATATGTTTATTGTCAGCGTACCAGCAGATCGAGAACTTTGCTTCGATGGCGGTCCATGACGGTATTCGTGAGTTTGAGCAAGTAGTTGAGAAGTATATTGGCTAGGACTATACCTTTAGTGTTTAAACTGTCTTTCTGTTTAGTCAAATAACTGTGTTGTTGCTGTGACTGTTGTGGTTATTTGTTTTTTGTTTATATCACAGAGCATATTCTAAACATGTGCATGCGGTATTATATAAGATGCCTGTTTTTTTGAATCCCTGGTCGTGGCTAGTGTAGAGGTTGAAAATTTTGCCAAAAATGGTGGTAATCTGTAGATAGAGATAGTCAATAAGTAAGGGTCTGCATTAAAAAAGTCTAACTTGTGGCTTGGAGTTTTTTTTTTTTGAAAAACTGCTGAAGAAACATCTAAAACATATGGCTGGAACAACCGGCTTCGTATTTTTTTAGAAGGCCAAACTGGGCCATTTTCTTAGGCCCATTTCGATTGTAACGTGCCATTTCCGATGGACTGTTGTTGTGTGAAATAAGGAAGCCGACGGAGTGTCGTCGGTGAATCAGTGAGTGGCTTCCGGACGGTCAAAATTGATCGCGAGCATCCGTTTGCGTCGTCCCACGGATATATTTTGTCTGCGCGTTCGTTTGCGTCTGGGTGTGCTCCCATCGAAACGACCCATTTTTAAATTTGCAACATATTTAGAAAGCATAGAAAGTAGTACATTCAAACTATACAAAGTAGATCTAGAAGTCTAGACTACTTGATGCCTGACGGCCGGCCCCGTCGTTGCGTCGCTCCCTCGTCTGCTTCTCCGCCGCCTCCCGTGCGGCCGCTAGGGTTCGGTGCGTCGCCGCGTCCTCTAGCAGGCACTGCCGCAGCCTCGCGTTGGCGGTGTCGTCATTGAGCATCTCGAAGGACTCGACTATAGCCCTCTGCTCCGCCCCCTTCTCCTCCGGGGTAGGCGCACCACGGTCATCAGAAGACCATGATATGTCGGAGTCGGAGTCCTCTGCGGCTGCGGCGGCCACCACCCTGGACTGTTCCATCTCGGCATCGAATGCCGCATGGGTCGCCCGCTCCTTCTCCGCTTCAGCCAGGGCCTCGGCGTCCTTGACCAGGTCGAGGAGGTCGGTGTTGTCGTCTTCGTCGAACTCCTCGTCGGAGTTCGAGTCGGGGGAGGTGAAGTGGGAGGTGGAGGTGGAGGCGCGGCAGCCTGGCCGCGACCGGCGCTGCTCATGGTGGCTCCGGTGGAGGCTGAGCGGAGCGGCGCTACGGTGGAGGTTGTGCGGCGGCTAGAGTTTTGTGGGGAGGAGATGAGATGCTCGCGCCCCTGTTTATATAGATCAGAGGTAGGACGACGGCCGCGGCACGCGTGGCATCGCCATTACTTCGTGCGCAGTAGGCGACGGACGCGCGCCACGCGAGGCATCGCCATTTACGCGGCCGCAGATCGCCGAGCGACGCCTGCGCCGATCGCGCCGCGAGAAGACGATCGACGCGGGTCACTACCGCAGACGAACGTCCGCCGACGCGAGGACACTTTGCGTCCGCGCAGCGTCCACAAAGACGCATCCGAGACGATATTTGAGCCGCGTCGCCGCTGACGACCACGATGCGTCGCCTCGGGTGTTTGGCCGTCCCGTTGGAGATGAGGGAGTAAAAGAAGTAGATCGGCTTGCCGTCACCTACCTCTGTCTAGCTCGCTAGTGTTCAGAACAACGTAACAGTAGCTAGCTACCTCAAATTAAGGAGTCCAAGCGATGCACCGTCCTCCCGCGCCTGATGCCGAGGTTATCTCCGTTCGTCGTCGCTTCCGTCCACGGCGGCCTAGTGTGATGCAAAGCCTAGCCTCGCTACTCGGCCTGGAGGCCAGGCTCTGCAGCGCGTGCCCGTGGTCATCTGCCTGCTCTAGGTGGAAGTCGGCCTAGGGAGATCGATGGAGGAGAGGAGGGGAAGAGAAATAGAGGGGCGCCGCTCGGCCTCCTCAAGGTGGAGCTCGGCTCGAGGGAGAGGGAGGAGTGGAGGAAGCGGCAAATGGAGAGGCGCCGGCGCGCCGCTCGGCCAATCCTCCAGGCGGAGTGACCTGATGGAAATGTTGGAGTGGAGAAGCTATCAAGCTACGCCTGAGCAGGGTCGGCGCCCATCGACTTCGCTGCGAGCTGTGAAGGGATCGATGGCCTGGTATGGTTCTTCCGTCTCCGTGACTGATTTGCTAGTCTGTGTATCTGGGGAAATGTTGCTTTAGATTTGGTTTCAAAAGTGGCCTCCATGACTGAATTGCCTGTCTGCGTGTCTTGGTAGCTGAAATGCATAGCATATGGTAGCACTACTGAAAGAAGACACCGTAGGAACAAGTCTCGATATGTATATCGAAAGAGTACAGAACTTCTATGTTTCTTGTATAAGCTAAGAGCAACAATGTAATAGCTGAAAACAGTAAAGAGGTACGCAAGAGGAGAATATAATCATTATTTGCAATCAGGAAGAAGAAATATTAAAGAATAATTTAACTGCTTTTGCTTGTAATATAAAGGCACATTCAAGAGCTTAATAATGCAGCAGTTAGCTTTTGTAAACGAAAAGAACAGCAGTTAGCAGGCTTAGTAAGAACTGATGGAGTTCCTGCAGTACACGTAAGCAAGCGGAAGAAAGCACAATACTAATGGGTAAAGCGGCAGTATAGCTAGAAAGCTGGTGTTTCATCAAGTCCTAAGGTACATAACAGTGGCTAAAGGTTTACATACTGGATAATTATACATAGATAATCATACTGCTGCTCTGAACATAAAACACTGACACAATGAGTATAATGATTGCTGTACACTTAAGTACCAATCATCTACGTATCTCATGTAGGCTACAATCACCAATGGCCTAGCAGTTCATATGAGAGAACCAGAGATTCCATCAAATAATATAATTGATCCCATAATCTGATTGTGTTAGATCATAAATCACAATCTGTTCCGGGCCAATGGATAGGAGAATTTAGATATTCCATTGTCAACAGACTGAGAATACATTTACAGAGAAATTTAAAGTAATTAAGAAACTGTCCAATAAGTTGAAATGTCTATAAAAGAGCACTGAAAAGAAAAAGGCATCAAAGATGAATCATCCTAGAACTCTGTAGATGCCAACAAAAGAACATGAGATTTCAGAGAGCAATGTCGCCAGTATATATAAATTGTAGCAACTCTTTTTCACCTGCAGTATTAATCAAACAAAATTAAAGCTCCTTTTTTTTGTCACATTTGGAATTTGCAAGTGAGGTCAAATGAAGATATGCATGTATGAAATATATAAGCACTAAATGCATGATTAATTTATTAAAATAATTGCACACAAAGCATGAATAAAATGAAACATAGATCTGATTCATGCTCACTGTCTATCCAGTCGGTAAATTCTCAGAATAAAAAAATTATCCTTTCATCATATGTTACAATTATAGCTTAAAAGCAGAAAGAGAACACGCAAAATAAGAGGATTGATCCTTCAAGTCTGAGAAAATTTCTGGAGAGCATATTTCGAGTCTTCAAAGATGATTGATTCTTTGTATCGGAATCACTGAGTCACCTCAACTTGTACTGTTCAATGTAGCTTGCTAGCATTATGCACCGCAAAAAAGAGTATATCATACAGTAAAGGCCCCCTGTAAACGGAATGTTTTTCATAATTTAGAAACGCAGCTCTGTTCCATAGTAGCAAAGTCATTGAGTCTGTTTTGTACAAATATGCATAAGTTGAAATTTACAGTCTTGTGGCATGAAAGCTTTAGACGAAGTATTGTGCATTATAAGGAGGTAGTTCTGGATATTCTATTACTAAGTTGACGGAAGTGTATCTAAAAGGCTGAAAGCATAAAACTTTTCCTTTTTTAGAAGTTCTAATGAGTGCCTTTCTTTAGTAAGTCTCAGATCAGTTAGTATATTAGATGCTCTCAAACATAAATGTGTAGTCGGATACTTGTATAAGTAGTATTGACATCAAAGCTTCAGAAGGTAGTGTCTATTCATGAGGTAGAAGTAGTGGTTGTTGGAAGAATTAACTTACATAGCATCAAAATTACAATGGTAATCCAGCGGACATGAGTCACAAAACCATTAACACTGTGAAGCACAAATTTGCAGCATTAATGCACAAATCATTCCAATTTCCGATATACTTTTATTTGTGAAAGAACCCTGGAATTAAAAGAAACATACGACAGTACAAAATCCCTAGTATTTGAAGGATGGTAATGCATACCTTAAAGTCTGAGTAAGTAAAAAAGGCAAGCATTAATTTTCAAACACCACCAACATATGCATATGCTTGATCCTCATCCTTAGCTTTGCCATTATATGGATTGATAGAAGATGCAACACCGCAGATGAACTCAAAGAGTAGAAGTTCAGGGGATTGAACCCTGAAGAAAACTAAATCTAATATGAAAAAGGAGACAGGTGATAGTTTCTTACCCGGAGATGAAGTCACGATTCCATGCATGGTAATTACAAAGCAGTGACGGTAATTAGAATATACCTGAAAAGAATGACGAAGCAGGTGAGAGATCTTTATAAATATTCAAATTGTTGTCCTAAAACACTGACATACACATGCAGCAGGAAATGTGAGGTCTCTGGAAGCAATATAAATA
This sequence comes from Lolium multiflorum, assembly GCA_030979885.1. Taxonomy (NCBI): domain Eukaryota; kingdom Viridiplantae; phylum Streptophyta; class Magnoliopsida; order Poales; family Poaceae; genus Lolium; species Lolium multiflorum. The sequence continues at coordinate 80,262,119 of CM061747.1, forward strand.
CTCATATAATTAAATAAAAGAAGGCAAAATTTGTGTCAACTAAGCCAGACAATGGTCTAATGCCAATCCATGTTTTAACATGTGAATCTGTGCATTGGCTGCTAAAAATAACATAGTACTTTGAGAGAAAGTAGAGCAAAAGTAAATACAAACATAGAAGAATCTACATTAGTATATATTACATTATTATTGCTCTTTCACAAACTGTTATAATAAGAAGTACATCGGTAACTCTATCCCTCCGCATTTTGAGTAGTACAAATAATGGACGACCCCTCTTTCTTGATCTATGCTCTAAGTATAGCTGACAACTCTGTTAGGGAATGATTTGCCGAAAACATACCAACTGAAGGGTAAGCATCATAGAATTTTAATAAAATACAAAACTGAGAGCATAATCCACATAGGGAAGATAAAGGCAATAAATAAAACAACTTATAAAGGAAATGTATGGATTTCGAGTGTTCCTAATTTCGGACCTCTGAATGCAAGTAAACGCTCAACAAAGGTGCTATTAAAATGCAATCCAAGTTCCAGTGACAGGACCAGTACAATCAAACACTTGGACGAAGCTATATAATGAAGGTCCAAAGTTCTTTAACCATATAGATATTAACACAATAGAATAAAAAAATCAGGTATTTTTTTCAAATCAATATATAGCGAATGATATAGAAACTGTTATTCTGCACCTGAAAAAAGCTGGAATAAAACTTATAGTATTTTTTGCAAAGGCATAAAAGGGTAATCCTAATCGAAGTATAACATGAATGAACCATCTTTTACGTTTTCTTCGACAAACTCACACATATGCCGGAAGTCTGCAAAGTATGTGCCAGGCTTAGATGCAAAACCATGGCCGAAGAGTACTTCCGGATAGCTTTCACACCAAATATTCTTGGTGAAATGAAACATTCGGGTGGTGACATTATATTTGTGTTGGTTATCTAATTATGATCTATGCAGGCATGTAGAAAAGCCAATGAAGCAACCAGTGGATAATTAAACTTGACAGTGATAATTTTACTAATAGAGCAAGCAATGCATATATGCTGAAGCAATCAAAGTTGCAGGGTTAAAAAAATTGTGCAGGTTCTTCTCTTCCATCACATTCTTAGTTTTCATCTTGGAATCATTTACTTCTGAAATCTATTGTTAAATCAGGAGCAACCTTGTAAATCCACTCTACTCACTCGGTTCCGTACTTTTCCTGTCAATGCAAAGAAGATCCAGTTTTATTCAAGAAAAATTGAGAATTTTCTTTACTATGCATGATTAAAGTAGTGGTAGACAAAATAAACTTTAACTATGAACGAAAACTCTTCCAAAAGGTAGGACATAAGTAAGCACACAAAAATCACTGTAATTTAGCAATTCCTACTTGTTAACTTGTCGGTTGTGAGGAATGACACACCTGAACTTCCATTTTGAAAGCTACAGACAGTATCCAGCCAAAAATACATGCCATCTATCACTTTATCTTCTCAACTTGGTAGTACTTGCTCAATAGTGAAAGGATCTGAAAATCTTTTTATTCCAGTTGAAACCGAGGACGGTTCACAATATGCAAAAAAAAGTCCCTCTCAGTTCCTTCTTTCAGAACTAACTGAAGAAAGAATATCTAATGAACCTTAGATCACATATTTAATTGTTCAGGAGTTGACATGCAGTAAAACAGAAATATCCAGCCAAGTGAAACATACTGTTAATTGTCCATCAAAAACTAATAGCACGATAACAAATTGAAATTAGGCATCTTCCTGAGTTGTTTATTGATCCACCTCACCTTCTTCTACCTGGCAAACCTGTGATTTTTCTTTTTTGTTCAGTCTGCAAACTGGATTTCAGAGAAACCTTCTATGGTGTTCATCCTGTAGAGGGAGCTCACAATCCTCCAGACCCGCCTCATGGCCTGGCCATGTCCTCTGCGGCATCCAGTGGAAGTAAATGAGAAAGAGAGGGGATTAAAAGGATATGAGAGATGGAAGAACTTCAAACCTAGTTTCACCGTGGGGACACGAAGTGGACGATGAGGACACCGGTTTCGTCGGCGGTCTAGCCAACGCCACATGACTCTATTTCAGACTTGGAAACCATGGCATCCACTGTGGATCTTTGGTTTATTGCCAAGCCGACTCCCCTCCTGAATCAAACAACGGCGGCGGCGGTGAAGTGTCGGCGGAGGAGGAACTTGCAGGAAGAGAGGAGGCGATCTGGCTGTATGCGCTGGCCCCCGAGAGCAACGGCGGCTGCTGGACGATTTCATCGGGGAGGAGAACTGCTGCTAGATCAGAGGAGGTGCACTGTCGTGCGATGCGAGGATACCGAGGAAGAGCAGAAAGAGATCGTGCATCCTCGCGAAGGATCGTGCTCTCTCGTGGCTAGATAGACGTGGCACAATTACTGGGAGACCGGAAACTACAGGTAAGTAAAACAAAAAAAAGAGCACATGGAGGGAGAAATAACCGGAAGCAATAAAAGGAGACAACCGGAAAGAGCCGGTAATCAGGGATTTTCCATGTGAAAAAAAGAGAGAAACAAAATCCTAACCAAAGGATCTACCGTTTAAGGGTGTCAAGTGGGATCCCACTTTTGTCCCACTTGTAGTATAATTTGACTTTTCTAGTACAAATTTTGACATCAAAATTTAAACTACATAGTACAAAATGACATCCCACCGGGATCCCACCTTGACACACTACTACCGTTACCCACCTCCCTCTACAGTAGAATTCACTAACGTGCCAAGGTCTGATTGGAGAGAAACATAAGCGAACAGGATCCAAACTGTTGTGGTTAAAGCAAAGGGGTTTGGCCTTTATATAGGTAATAATCTATACCTAATAATAAAGGAGCTAACGTTTCCTTGGTTTGGTCCGTCGAAATACGTTTCGTCCAACCTACTCTACGCTTTCGTCCGTCGGCCCTTGTGCGACCCATGGTAGGCCTAGATTCCGCGTCAGAATTTGTTTTGGATACGATCCCGTGCGTCGTACCACACCTTGACACGTACGTAGGAAACCTGTCGTCGTGCTTCTATATTTATATGTCCTGGCCTCGATCAGCTTGTCGCATCGAATCTAGGAAGAGGATCGATTAATCAGTTATCGCGCCGCCAACTGAAGAAACATGTGGCTATGGTACAGGCGGCGATGGTTGCCTCCCGCTGACAGTCCCACGGCATGGCGTCGAGCTCGATCATCGGCGTCAAAACTGCCACGGTTTCCACAGGAAAACCACCTGGACAACGCCTGGGACTCTTCCCCACAAAAGACCAAGCGATACCCCCTCCAAGCACCAAATTCTTCTCAGTTCGATCTTGACAAAGGCACCTGGTGCGGAAGGAAATCAGCAGCCGCCGACTAGGGCGCCCGCTCGATGTGGATATCATGTGATTCAGGGGGACAATGAGTGCTCCGGGAAGCAGTAGTGCAAGCGATTCGACGACGGTGGCTACCGGAAAGAGGCAGGGAAGAAGATAATGACATCGTTGATGCCGACGGCCCCGGTTCGATTCCTCGCATCGAGAGGATGAGGGGAGCGAGGCACAATGGATGGTGTCATCGGCAGGTCCCTGAACAGCTCGAGCGACCAATGACAAGGCAGTGGCAACGGGTGACTGCACGTCGATGTAGAAGGAAAGATCGATCACCATTGCCGGCCTTTGGCTCGGGCAACGCCTGAATTTACCAAGAATACCTAGGTTAGATTCATTATGTAATCCGATATATGGAATTCTCTTCTATATAGTTCTGCCGGCCGTTGGTCTCTTTGTTGCACTGCCGTTACAGCCGTCCCCGCTTCCAGCTGACCACCAGGCCATCTCCGCCTCATCGAGCAGCATATACCGTCGAAGAGCCGGCACTGATTCATCATTGCAGCCAGTTTGGATGTCGGGCTTCTCGGCCTGCTGGATCAAAGACTTGGAGAGTGAGGTTGTGTCGCCTCGTTCTTGTCCGTGGATTACCTCAGGGCCTTCTTGAGCTAGGAGCAGTAGGCTTCCAGACCCAGCAGCTTGGTGGTCGCTCAGGGACGACCCTGAGGCCTCATCTCGGCGGGCGTCCGGCCGTCCGGGTGCGTGTTGGCCCTGGCGAGTTCCTTCTTCGCGGAGTACAGCCAGAGCAGACCCCACTCCTCGAGGAGCTGCAACAGGTTGTCGCATTTGATCCGTCGCCAGCAGCGGCAATTTTACCTTCTTCATTGCCTTCACCCGAGAGCAGCTATGTGTACTCGCCGATGCCGGCCAGCGAAGCTCACCGGCTTGGTGTGGAACAGAGCTTTGCACGACGCTTGGGACTTCGGCCACGTTTTGTTCGACGGCTCAATCGCCTGCACCTGCATTGCGTGTACGATCTCTGGGAAGTGTTTTACTATTTTACTGTGTACTCTACTCTGCTTCATCCAGATTTCTTCCTGCCTCAAGGCTTTTTTTTCAGCTTGTTTGCAACAACACGTCCTCATCAGATGGACCTGAACCCGACCGATGCAAATTTAGCCTTTCGAGGTGCTGCTGTAATTTACGTATTTTCTGTCCCAGATTGCTAAATTTTAGTAGTCCTTCATGTACTCACTTACTTTGTTGTACTACTTGTTTTACATTCCTAAATCCCAACTATAACACAATATACTCTCTCCTGGACAAATCAAAAATCTTACTATTGCTAGAAGTAGTCTCTCCTGGATAAATCTAAAATTAGACTATTGCAATATTTTGCACCATATTACATGTCTGCTTAATTTTCCCTTTTTCCATTGTTAAGGTATTTATCTTTTTTTAACACATGCAACAACTATCATTATACTCCTTGAATAATAGAAAATTACTTTATAGTTTTTCTGTTGTTGTCATTTTCTGTTGAATGCACGTATGAGCACTAGCGTTGCACGTTATATTAAAAGGAGACTCGAAATACAACAGGAAATCCGTAAAATCATCATTGCTAGCTAGGTTTTGCACCATATTGTAAGCGTTTAAATTTGCCCTATGATTGTTCAGATGCTTTTTGATACACATAGTACTGCTCATTATATAGAACCTATGCTGAGTTGGAGTGCAATATTAAGGCTTACTCATGAAAATGTTTTTTTCTCTTCCGCGGCAACGTGCGGGCATTGTCCTAGTAATAATAATAATGTGGACCTTACCCGTGGAGGTTCAACCTGTGTACCGGAGGAGCCATAGTTCTCATCAGTTGTCAATTGTCCCGAGACTCGTCCACTCTTGTTGAATTACCAGTTTTGAGTACGAGATTGTGATTTCTAGATTTTGATAATTATCATGTACAAGTATATTTCATTTTGAAAGGAACGTGGTAGGAGAAAGTCTCACATCGATTTTTTTACGAAAATTATAAGAAGCCAAAATTATGTCCGTGAGTACTTGAACCATGGCTGGATTGTACATCCATGACTCACTTCTTACTTAATATGACTAACACATACTATCTCCGTTTCAATGAATAAGCACATGTGGGCTTCAAGACAAATTTTGACCAACAAAACTAAGCAACAAAATCTCAATTATGTTGTATGTAATTGGTATCGTTGGAGCCATATTGAAGAACACTTTGTAATGATGCTGATTTTATACTAACAATTTTTATATATTTGGAGTAATTTTTAATCAAACAAAAACATGAAAAACGAGAACGCCTTGTTCATTGGAATGAAGGGAGTACAAGATGTCATTACACCATTTATTGGCATAGATAGCCCTGGACAATTATTATAGTTTCACTATGATTTCTAAGGAAAAGCTTAGTAATACTAGCTTCATATGATTATTTGAGAATTTCTCGATGCAACGAGAAAATGACAAGAAACCACAACAATTGCGGCTTCGGTGTCACATGACCACATGTTGTAGGCTAAGCGACACATAACCACTAACTCAGGGCAGGGTCACGACAGACAACACTAATTCCATGTCCCCGGCTAGTCGCTTGGAACGAACTGCTTCGGCGGTTGGATTCAATTCACTTGGTTCAGGGGACGGATGAATTCCTTGGAGTCTAACCAAGAATGGTGTATTCTCGGTTAGCTCCATGTACAACGCTTTGTGTATCCCATCACAACCGGTCTTAAATAATAAATCCATCTGGAAGATGAAGATACCTCTTAAAACAAAGGTCTTTGCATGGTATCTTCGTCGAGGTGTGCCTTGTAAAACGCAACTGACATGGTTGTACGAAATGTGTGTTTTGTCACGAAGATGAGACAATAAAACACCTTTTCTTCAGTTGTTGGGTTGCTAGATCTATATGGTCAATCATTCAGATAGGCTCTACCTTACATCCACATCGTAGCATTGCAAACATCTATAGCAATTGGCTAAATGGGGTTGATCATAGGTACAAAACTATTATCAGAGTGGGAGCGATTGCGGTAGCATGGTCGCTTTGGCTATGTAGAAATGATAAGATTTTTAATGACAAAAATTCCTCTATCATGCATGTTATTTACCGGTGTACAGTTTTGCTCCGTTCATGGTCGCCACTTCAGCGTTTGGAAGATCGAGACCTCTTTACGGAGGTGTCTACACGGTTGGAGAACACGGCCATGGAGTTTAATTCCCAACATGGGTGGCTGCATAGTCGAAGGATTGAAGCCAATGGAGCTATATAGTAGTTGGCTTTTTTGCATCGTTCTTCCTATCTCCTTTTCTTTGATACTGGACTACGGCTGTGTGCATCCTAGTTATGCAGAGGCTGGGTGTAATGCTTAAAACTTTTTGAGTAATAAAGCGTCCCTTATCGAAAAAAATAATAATAAATATTGTTGGTTATTCTATCATTTGTTAGACACTTTTGACAATGAAGACTGGTCTTGCATTTTCTTTCGTCAACACAAACAGGTGAGATGAGACTGATAAAAGAGTTTGACCAAGGCATGGACATACCAGGAGAGGCTAGCAAAGGAGTCATTGGTTTTATGTGTTAGTTCTTTAAGCGTATTGAAACGGATACGTACCCGACTAATTTGTCATCCTCTAATAAGTTTCCAACATTGTGATAAAACAACATTGATTTTGGACTTATGGAAATACATGGGTAAGATGAGGGAATTATCATGCTAATGAAGGGTACTTATTACGACCCTCCCTTATCAAACTTTTCCCTTTTGATAAAATGTCTTGTTTGATTAACGAATGAAATAGTGACTTCCTACATGGGTATTAGCCTTCAAAACCCCTAATAAAAAGTGGCAGATGGCACAGAAGCATTCCAGAGTGATGGTTTAATGCTACGAATTATAAACAATAGGACAAAATCATGTGAATTTGTGGATAATGTTACTAAATTTTTTTATGCACAATTTAAAATTTGCATGTCACTTTTGTGTGCACTTATATGATTAAAAAATGAAATAATTTTTTAATAAGTTTAGGAGTTTGAATTATTGTTGAATTTATATGTCTTCCATTATTTTTACATATTATATGTGTCAAAGATATTGTCGAATACAGAGGAAAATGACAAAATCGATGAAATGAACAAATGAACGAACAGCCTTGGGTACCATGGTAAAGTGTCCATCCTCATTAATTTGTCCACCTTCCTCAAATAGATAAAATATGATAAAATGGGGACAACATTTGATTCATTCCTCGAGAGATGCCCTTGATGTTTGAGGGACTTTGTTTTGGTAGATAGATAAATCAAAGAGAGGTGAGTGGTGTTTTAGAATATGGGAGCATATGCTCCCTCTATTTTGAAATGCATCTTACATATATTTTGAATTTCAAAAAAAATAAAACAAAAAATTCGCATGTAAATCTTCTCGTGCTACACGCTTACAAAGTTGTTTCATAAAAAATCGATTTATTATGTGACGTGTGTAAAAAAGACAAAACTCAGTGCTAAAAATAATGCTTTTCACAAGATAAGTTTTCTTTTTTATATAGACCACAAAAAATATTGGTTTTTCGTGAAACTTGACGAACGAACATATATTATGAAGATATATATGTAAATTTTTTTGTTAAAATTTTTCGACATTTCGAAATATGATTTTTTGGTAGAGGGTGCATACGCACCCGAGAGCCGAATTGAATTTCCGTAGAGGATATACTAGATGTGTCATCTTGTGGCTTTCAGAGTTTCAGTACATGGCTTAAATAATACCAACTATAATAAAGACAGCTAATACATGCGAGAGATCCACCTTTTTTTCTAGCTTACGCATATATAGATCTACAGGTCTTCATAAACACAAAAAAAACCCGCATAATATCTTTTGTTATATCGCCAGAGAAAGCAGTCATACATTGGATACCGATTTCTTGTTCTCGTCTCCACTCTGAAATTGCATTTGTTCCTTCAGGTTTTCTTCACCAAGAGGCACCGATTCTTTTCTTTTTCCCCAAAGGAAAAGGTAGAGCCCAGCTAGAATCATAAACATGCCGAGGATACTGCATCCATACAAACAGATCAATGTATTATTTCCAAGGAAAATCGGCAATTATATTTAGGGAAACAATTTTAGGCATTGGCTAAGCACATCTTCGTGTATATATATATTTCTATCTTTCCTAAAATGCAAATTTGATCCTAACAACGCCTATCCAGTATTGAATTTCATGAAAAGCGAATGGAGAACGGGCAAGAATACCTCCCAACAGACAGATCATGGCCGAGAAGCAGCGAGTCAAGAACTGTAGTGAAGAACACTGACACGGCACAAAACATGGATGGGTAGGTGGGACCGCGCTTCGTGACGACCCACGAGATCATCACAAACTTGGCAGCAGTATTGAGTATCGCCTGCAGCCAAAAAAAAAAAAATCCTTTAACTGGGAGGTACAAACTGATTGACAGCCAGGGGTGTACTCCAGGCTAGGAAGCCCCGAGAGCTACAAACTGATGCGCATCAAAAAAATAGGTTTACCGAGTACACAATGGTGAGCAAGCTCATGTTCCATTTGAGCTCCCATGTCGCCTTTTCTCTGTTCATGATAACCCCCACGACAGCCATTTGGATGCTCCCCACGAAGCACGTACACACCGTCGACCAGTACTTGTATGGGAACACTTTTAGCATCTGAGCCTGTTCATAAAAGACACACATAAAGCTGCATTGGCCACTGCTTAAGAATCAAAGAGAGTTAGTTAATATTAGTAATTTCGCAGTAGTGATCGAGTTGATTTAGCTTATGTATACCTGCACTGTGTACCACACGGCAAGGCTGAGACAGCTGGTGATGAGCAAGACGGTTCCGCGGACATGGTGGTGCCCAATTTTGCTTCCGTCTGCCTTCGGGTAGTAGCCGATGATGTTGGTCGGCCAGAGGTGCAGCACCTTGCCCTTGTACAGGCTGATCACCAGTGTGCCTCCTACGCAGACTAGGGTTCCGGCCACCTTAATGTTCCCCACCAGGGTCCTCATGTCCAACGGTTCCTTTCTGAAAAAAATTAAAACACAGTCAGGACATATCTAACCACTGCATCTCTCTTTTCGGTGTTTTCAATTATATTTTCATCTTTTTTACCTGCAAAGGACCGCGAGGATGAATGTGGCGATCGGAATGATGTTATAGAAGTTAATTGCGTATCCTGGTGATGTGTCTCCAAGGCCAATGTAGTACAAACCAGGAATTGTGAATCTGGAAATAAGCAACAAGCAATATATATAAAAGCTATTTTCATAGATATTCATGAAAACTATTGATGAACTGAGATCTGGTGAGCACTGTGATGAAATAATTCCACTCACCCAACAAGTGCACTGGTGAAAATCCATATGAATGCCTTCAATTTAAGCTCCTTCAGCTTCCCTCTGCATCAGGTGATTAGGGTAACCACATAAATATTTGGGAAATGTTTTCTACTGCGAGAAAACTTTATAAATATTTGCAGGATATATCTTGTTATATTACAACAAGGAGCAGAAAATTATGTTAACAAATAATAATAGTTAGAGCTAACTTCTTAAAGAATATGTTCAAGATAGGTTGCTGTTCAGCTTTGGTGAGTGGTCGTAGTGCTAGTTGAAGACCCAGATACTTAATAGGAAAACTGGTAATCTGGCATCGAAGCAGCCTCTGATCCTTTTCATGATCCTCTCCTCTGATCAGTGTCACCGAGGACCTTCGACAGTTTAGTTTTAAAACCGGAGGCTTCACCAAAAATGTTCAGAATTTTCTTCACCGTCACCAAACCCACAATTATGGGTTTGACAAAGAGAATCACATCGTCAGAATAGATGGAAAATCTCTGAATTGCAGAGTAGCCATTAATCACTGAGAAGAGATTCTCCTCCGTTTTGTTGGTAAGAAGAACCGTCAGAACTTGCATTCCGAGGACAAATAACATATATATATGCGAGATTGCATCTCCTTGCCGTAATCCCCTAGCATGAAGAAAGCTTTGTCCTATCACGCCTTAAGTGCCACTCGAGTGCTAGCCGTGTAGAACAGTGTGGCAAATCATCGCAACAAGATTCAGGGAGGCCCAATTGCCGAAGGACTTCAAAGAGAAAGGACCAAGGGGGAGAGAGAGAGAGTCAGAAGCGTGGAAATAGGAAATATACAATTGGAAAAGCACACCTTTTTCCCTTCTAGAACTAATCTTCCTCGCCATCTGACCATGTGACGCACCAAGATGTAGTTGTCATGCAGGCGTCTGTACGTAGCAAATGACAATCACACGGTGAATAGTGAAGGTATTGTGGTGCTACGTCGTATCGTTAAAATTACTTGATATTAGCAAGTTCTCTTGTGCTACCGGACGTGTTGAGCTCCACACATTTCCGTACATAAAAGGATATTGGTTACTTAGGTGAGATCAACTCAGAAACAAGGTAATCCCCAATTCCCCATGGAAGACCCTGGAGATCCTGGGAAATATCTGTGGCAAGTGAGTGTGGCATTTTGGAGGGCGAGCGGTCGGATTTGATACTGTGCTAACAAAGTAAGAGCATGTCTAGCAGGCCCCTTACTTTTCTGCCCCGTATATCGCCGCTTTTTCGCCCGTATAAAAAAAATGGTCGATCAGACACCGCTCCGTCTAGCAGAACCCGTATTTGACCCCGTATATTTGTAAATTTAAAACCCGGGAAACTTTCATTCATAGTTCGTCGATCATACATAGAAATCGACGTACCTACATACATACAAAATGCGCGATCGGATCGCGACTTCTAGTCGGAGAGGTCGATGATGAACCCATCGGCCTCCGCCGCTTTCTGCACGCCCGCGCTCCGCTTTTCCTTCACGGCGGCGATGGCCGCCACCCTTTCTTCCTCCTCCGCCTTCTTCTTCTCGGCGGCGTCCTTGAGGGACTCTTGAATCGCCTTCAAGAAGGCGGGGTCATTGTCCTTGTCTTCCTCCTCCTCGCCGGAGCGGGCACCTCCGCCGGGGCTCCCGATGGTCGCCCTCCACGCCTCGTTCACCCGGCGTTGGCGCCCCACTCGGCGAGCCACGCCGAGAACTTCGGGCCGCTCATCGGCTTGAGCGGCGGGTCCTCGTGGTACCAGCGGCCACCCCGCGTGAAGTCGTGGAGCTTCGCCGGGACGAACTCCGCGCCGTCGTACTTGCAGGCCGCGCGGCGGCTGCCGACGGCGGATCTTTTGCAAAAAAGACTCAATGCATCCTCCACGTTGTCCGGCGAGCGGGATCGCTTCGATCCGCTCGCCGGCGAGGCGGCACTACGGCGGCGGGAATCCATCCGTGGCGGCGGGTGGAATGCGGCGGGGAGCGACTAATTGCTCGCCGAGCAGGAGGAGGAGGAGGCGACGGCGGAGCTAGGGTTGCGAGTGAGGCCTGCGCCCGTATAAGAAGGAGGGGCCAATTTCCGGGCCCCGTATTCGCCGAAACGGGGCGGCCCGAATACGGGGCCTGCTAGACGGCCCAAACCGCGCCTGCCCCGTATCTCGCCGGAATTTTACGAGGTGGGCGGGTTATAAGAGGCCTGTTAGACCTGCTCTAACAATTCCTACCGGGAAACTTCTCATGCCTTTTTCCATCAGGGAAGAAGACAAAAGGCATGGTTGCACATATGTTTATGCTCTTGCATATGATTATGTATAATAAGGACACGTGAGCTATGAGAAAAAGAAAAATTATAAAGGAGTAAGGAAGAAAAGTATACCAGATCGAGATATCGGTCCAGCAGGGAAGAAGAGATAGAATGGTTCAGATAATTGCTATACAATCTGAGAGGGCCCCTAATCTATTATAATATAGTATTATATTACTATGCAAAATAAAGGTGTTTTAACGGAGACACTAGGTTAATCCACATAAGCTAAAATTACTGGCTCCGTTGATTGTAATAGTAACGGATGAGATTAAATGTCAGGTCAAAGTTAGGTAAACTATGTCACCTTACAAAATGCGTACACCTGAAAAGGTACGGAGGGCTCTCACTGGTAGAAAAAGGTCCAAATGCCTATTACGTAAAAAGGCCAGCCACTACGGGGTCTTTAGTGGTTCGGGAGGCGAACCGACCAAAGACCTGGGCCCACGTGGCCAGCTGGTGGACGGGAGGGGCTTTGGTTGGCCAGGCCAACCGCCACTAAATGTCCTCAAGCCTGGCCCAAAGGCCTTTGCGCCTGCGCCAACCGTGACTAAAGGCCCATCCGTATAAAAGGGCCTCAGCTCACTGCACTTAGCCATTTGGTGTCACTTCTCTTCACAAACTTCACAAGGGAGTGGTAGGTTTGCTTTTGGTTCCTCTTTTGCACACAAGGTGTTTGATGAAATGCCCAAGAGAATGAAACAAACATGATATGAAGTGTCGGAGCCACACTTGAGCTTCCTCATTTATTTTTTCCTCCTCGATCGCGGTTAGCAACTAGAACCTTTCATATGTGTCATTGATAAAATATGCATGTGTGTAGTTCATTGTTTAATTTCTATTGTTTGTAGCTAGTTAATTAGTTTAACAAATGCATGATGGTTAATTATATATTTTATATTATAATAATGCAGATGAATCGGTAATGGATGTACGCTAACCGACTCTCCGGCGAATCACTCACGGGTTTGAAAGATTTCGTAGTGGCTAATGCACAAGCAGGGGGGTTTTGTTATCTGTACATGTGTTGGCTGTAAGAATCAAGGGTTACTCTTCCTCAAGAGAAGTGCACCTGCACCCGATTCGGCATGGTTTCATGCCAAGCTATAATTGTTGGACCAAGCATGGAGAAAGAGGGTTATAATGGAAGAAGATGAAGAAGGGGATGATATCATGACAGCTATCTTGATCATTTCGGTGATACTTTCATGGAGGATGCTGAAGGTGGGGAAGGTGAAGGGGAATGTGATCAAGAAGAGGCACGTGATGAGCCCGCTAATGATCTTGGTCGGACCATTGCTGATGCACGGAGACGTTGCGAAACTGAAAAGGAGGGAGAATTTAGATCGCATGTTAGAGGATCGCAAAAAGTCGTTGTACCCAGGATGCGATAATGGTCTGAAAAAGCTGGGCTGCACACTGGATTTGCTGAGATGGAAGGCACAAGGTGTAGCTGACCCGGGATTTGAAAACTTGCTGAAAATGTTGAAGAATATGTTTCCAAAGAATAACGAGTTGCCCAAAAGTACTAAGAAAAGAAGGTTGTCTGCCTCTCTATGTTTAGAGGTTCTCAAGATACATGCATGCATTAACGACTGCATCCTCTACCGCGGTGAATACGAGAATTTGAATGAATGCCCGGTATGCACTGCAGTGCTTATAAGATCAGAGGCGATGACCCCGGTGACGATGTTGAGGGCGAGAAACCCAGGAAGAAGGTTCCCGCCAAGGTGATGTGGTATGCTCCTATAATACCACTGAAACGTCTGCTCAGGAACAAAGAGCATGCCAAGTTGTTGCGATGGCACAAAGAGGAACCGTAAGTCGGACGGGGAGTTGAGACACCCCGCAGTGGAACGCAATGGAGAAAGATCGACAGAGAGTTTAAAGATTTTGCAGCTGACAACAAGGAACATAAGATTTGGTCTAAGTACGATGGCATGAATCCTTTTGGCGAGCAGAGCTCCAGCCATAGCACCTGCCCGTGACTCTATGCATCTACAACCTTTCTCCTTGGTTGTGCATGAAGCGGAAGTTCATTATGATGCCTGCTCATCCAAGGCAACCCGGCAACGACATCGATGTGTACCTAAGGCCATTAGTTGATGAACTTTTACAGTTGTGGGGCAGACTTGGTGTCCATGTGTGATGAGAACAAAGAAGAGGAATTTGACCTACGAGCGTTGCTTTCGTAACCATCAACGATTGGCCAGCTCTTAGTAACCTTTCGGGGTAGACAAATAAGGGATACAATGCATGCACGCACTGCTTACATGAGACTGAAAGTGTGAATTTGCCAACTTGTAAGAAAAACGTGTACCTGGGACATCGTCGATTTCTTCCCAAAAATCATAACGTAAGAAAGAAAGGCAAGCATTACAATGGCAAGGCAGATCACCGGCCGAAGCCTGCGGAACGCACTGGTGCTGAGGTATTTGATATGGTCAAGGATTTGAAAGTCATCTTTGGAAAGTCCTGGCGGACAATCAAGGGAGCTGACGGGCACACACCCATGTGGAAAAAGAAATCTATATTTTGAGAGCTAGAATATTGGAAAGTCCTAGATGTCCGCTCTGCAATCGACGTGATGCATGTTACGAAGAATATTTGCGTGAACCTGCTAAGCTACTTGGGCGTGTATGGGAAGACAAATGATACAAAGGAAGCACGGCAGGACCAACAATGTTTGAAAGACCCTGATGACCGGCATCCGGAATGGTTTCAAGGTCGTGCCAGCTACGCTCTTACCAAAGAAGAGAATGTCATCTTTTTTGAATGCCCGAGCAAAGATGAAGGTCCCGTCTGGATTCTCGTCCAATATAAAAAGAATAATAAACATGGCGGAGAAAAAGTTCCAAACCTGAAGTCTCACGACTGCCACGTGATTATGACACAATTGCTTCCGATTGCTTTGAGGGGGCCCGTAAAATGTTCGAGTAGCCATTGTGAAGCTATGTGCATTCCTCAATGCAATCTCTCGAAGGTAATCAATCCACTCTACCACGGTTACAGAACGATGTGGTCCAATGTCTTGTCAGCTTTTTTGGTGTTCCCGCCATCCTTCTTCAATATTATGACGCACCTCCGGTTCACCTAGTCGAAGAGATTTCCATTCTCGGTCCTGTATTTCTACATAATATGTTCCCCTTCGAGAGGTTCATGGGAGTATTAAAGAAATATGTTCGTAACCGTGCTAGGCTGAAGGAAGCATCGCCAAGGGCTATGGAAATGAGGAGGTAATTGAGTTTTGTGTTGACTTTGTTCCTGACCTTAAGCCGATTGGTCTTCCTCGATCGCGGCACGAGGGGAGACTAAGTGGAAAAGGCACGATCGGAAGGAAATCAACGATATGTATGGACGGCCATTCTGATGAAGCACAACACACAGTTCTGACCAATTCCAGCTTGGTGGCTCCGTACTTTGAGAAACACAAGAATATTTTACGCCCGGACAACCCGGAAGCCTGAATCCTGGATTAGGAAGGCCCACATGGAGACTTTCAGCAGTTGGTTGAGAAAACATTTAATGAATAACAATGATGTTGTAGATCAGCTGTACATGTTGGCCAAGACACCATCTTCGACTATAACGACTTTCCAAGGGTACGAGATAAATGGGAATACATTTTACACGATCGCCCAAGATAAAAAGAGCACCAACCAAAATAGTGGTGTCCGCTTTGATGCAGCAACCGAGAATGGGCAAAAGGTCAAATATTATGGTTACATAGAGGAGATATGGGAACTTGACTATGGACCTCCTTTAAGGTCCCTTTGTTCCGGTGCAAATGGTTCAAGCTAACAGGAAAGGTGGATCAGCAATATGGAATGACAATGGTGGATTTCAACAATCTTGGTTACCTTGACGAACCATTCGTCCTAGCGAAAGATGTCGCTCAGGTTTTCTATGTCAAGGACATGAGTAGCAAACCGAGGAAACGAAAAGATAAGAAAACGATCAGTACATCATGCGATGATCCAAAGCGCCACCGACGAACCATTTGACTTAACCACCGCCCGTATACGGAGGGGGCATCGCTCGTCGCCCCCTCCGTATACGCGCGGTGTTTTTTTTTGGATCGAGAGGGGGCGGCGAGGGTTATGTGTCCCCGCCCGCCACCGCCCTTTCGCCACCGCCTTTCGCCACCGCCACCGGTCTCTCGGTCACGCGGTCACTGCGAGGTCGATCGTCCGCATATACACATCTAATACGCGTCTCCCTCTCGCCTCCCTCGTCGCCCTCTCTTTATATGTAGAAGAGATGTGATAATGCTGGCATATACACAATTAATTAGTTTTTACTACATGTTTTCAGGACTGACATATGGTGGACGATAGAGCTGACCCGATTATGGCCAACTATGATCCGGAAGCTGAAGAACATATATTTGGCCTCATAAACGGCGATATTCCTTATGTGCCGACCGAACAAGATGAAGAAGAGGATATCTCTTCGTATCTGAACCTTGACGGTCAAGATGAAGGCCGTCAGCAAGATGATGGGAAAGAAACGTCGATAAATGACGATCTTCAATTGCAAGTAGCAACCAGCTCCGGCGCCGAGGTATATATATATATTGAGCCTCTGGTGATACAAACTTACTGATTTGAATAAATATGTGTGTACTAACGCGCCACTCTCTTTCTTATTTTAGCTCACGGATCGCCAAAACAATCGAGTACGCGTCAAAGCGTGGCGCACCAAGACGCTGAAACAAGGAGAAACATATACCATCGAGGTTGTCGACAGTGCAACCGGCAGGCCGCTGTAGCCCCACAAGCACTCCACCAAGTTTATCAACCAATGCGGAGCCGTTGTTAGAGACAACGTCTCGATCACCCTCCATGAGTGGAATGAGCCAAAGAAGGCACATTTTGGTTTCAGTTTTGTCGACAAGAGAACAAAAAAAGATTGCTTGAAAAAGCTTATGGAACATTTCGTCCTACCTCCGGAATACCACAAATTCGATGAGGAGGGTAACAAGATTGAGGAAAACAAGGAGAGGAGGAGGCTAGTCAAACAGTTCGCTCTTCATAAGATGGCCGAAACATTCCGGAAATTCAAGAAAATCTAGCCCGTGACTATGTCAACAAGAACAAGACTCCGGATTTCAAAGGACAATATGAGAGACTGAAACATGATTGGCCAGAATTTGTGAGGCAGAAGAAATCAGAGCATTGAAATATCGAAAAAATAAGGAAAATGCGGCTAAGAAGGAGTACAATCATATTATGGGGGCCAGGAGGGTATCGCCTTTGGGAGCCTAGGTGGGAGAAGATGGAGAACGAGCTGAGGGCGCGAGGAATCCGTCCAGGTACGGAGGGATGGGACCCAAGGGCCAAAAGCTGGTGGTACGGGCATGGGGGAACGCTAGAACCGGAGACAGGGGCATGTGTTCACCGGAACAAAACGTTTAAACCCACCCTAGCCCTTATTGACGCAATGAGGGATGCTCAACTTGGGAAGATCAAGTTCAACAGAGAGAATGACGCGCTGACAAGCCCTGGAATCCCGAACACGGAGGACGTGTACGAGGCATGGGAACATTCCGTGGAAAATAGAGTTCTCCCAGACGATGACCCGTACGGTTACATAAGCCGTAAGAGAAAGTCGGATCGGGATGCAGATGTTGTGGCGCGTTGGCATCCAAGTCGATGAGATGAAGAAAACCCTGAATATACTAGTACAAGATAGATCGGCAGCTGGGACGCATGAAGATCATCCAGCGGATCTCGGAAGCCAGCAGCGGAGAAGGCCGTGGTTTTCTTGAGGCCCCGCCGGCTACTGATGCACCGACGATCCATATTACTGCACCGGAGCCTCCTCGCCACCCCGTGGACGATGTAAAGGAGATGAAAGAATGTCATATGCATTATCCTATTGGGAACATGTCCACGAAGGTAGCCATCGGCAGTGCTTTACCACCTGGAGCACTCCACCACAACAACCCCATTCCGGATGGCTATGCTCGTGTCACGGTGGAGGACATAGTCCCAGGGTTTGAGGACTGGAGATTGACATTGCTACACCCGAAGGGGAGAGAAGACTTGGAGGTGTTAAGCGCCACTTCATTCTATGGAAAAAGAAGTTTATCAAGTTTCCGGACGAGGCGCCAAGGCCAACAAGTCCACCCCTCCGGCAGTGGTGGCGGTGGCGGCGGGCGGTGGTGGTGGTTCACCTACACCTCCTTCACGTCAGCCGACGTCGCCCCCAATCCACAACGTCCGGCGGGTGATCAGCCGCCCCGCCCAGTCCCGGTCCGGCGGTGAGCAAACGCGCTACGGGGCAAGAAGAAGAAGGCCCCTGGACTATTAACCCGGACCCTTATGTACCTAAGACCACAAAGGTACCGGAGCATCACCGAAGCCTCTCATCCCGAGACTCGGGAACTTAGTGTCGAGGAAATGCAGCGGCCGTGGCTGCAAAGATGAGAAATGGAAGGTGGACTGCAAGAAGAAAAGAGAGCCCGAGCCCAAGCCAGTTTTCTGAAGGAAAAGAAGTGGGCTAAGTCATTTTTGAGCACACCGTCCCAAGCCGCGAAGAATCTGCCCGACGACTATGCACGTGAACTTCGTAGGCAAGCACTCATGTTCAAGAGGAACAAAGAGTTGGCGGAGAAGCAGGAGAAGAAAGCCTTGGAGGAGGCCGAGAAAGAATTAGAAAGTAAAAAAGGGGAAACAAGTTGCCCAGCTCGGGAACAAAGTAAACAATCGATCACCCCGCTCATAGTGAAAGCCGTCCGGATGCCCCGATATCATAGCAAACAAGCACAGGGATTGATGTAATCGAGTGCCATAGAACAAGCGGCCAACTTAGGTATGACTCTTCGTGCAACCGTTAGGCCTTGATGAGGCGCCAATGAAGGACGTAGTAATTACATATGTGCCGAATGGGCCTCTCGTCGAGCCTGCGCAGGAAGAGGATCTACCTCCACAAATGAAAAGTCTGCTAAATTGGTACAAGGGTTACATAAAATAAAAACGCCAAAGAATATATTTATGCGGAAGTTAGACATGAGCATCACTTCAAACATTACTATGTAACAATTCATCTGAGTGAATTGTTCCAGCTTTTCAATCTGCGCGAGCTCGACAAATCTATCATCAGTTGCTATGTTCTGTAAGTGATTTATTTCTACCCCATCTCGTTCATTGCTTGCACACAATATATATATATATATATATATATATATATATATATATATATTATCCTAACTATCTTGTTGTGTACGCTATTATGCAGAATGAAGCTTAGGGAATGCAGAATAAGGAGCATCCATGATGTTGGGTTCATTGACCCACAAATCGTTAATGGATATGTGTTAAAAAATCACCCCGCCGACGTGGAGGAAGACCTGTGATGGTTTCTTTCAAAGCAGGAACTCAAAAGTGATATTCTATTTCCTTACCATTTTGGGTGAGTGTTTCTGTCTTGAGCACATTCTCTTTTGTTTACTCCATGCATGGTATGTGGCTAATCAATGAGTTATGCATGACTGTGCATGTATCGTGTCCGAGGTTCCACTGGATTCGCTAGTAATTCAATTTCACGACTCACGCTTCTCGTCCACGACTCTCTGAATCTGGATGCAAAGCTTTGGGCCGACATGAGAAAAATGATGTGTATAATTATTTTCATTCATTTGCGCTCTATATCGATCGGCCTATTTCGTTCATTTCCTAATATCAAGTAACTAATAACTCTCTTGTTTATTTAATTTTCTTTGCCTCGTAGGGTTTGGAGACGGTTCGTAGATGAAAAGGTCGGTGAATTCAAAAAGAGCTACAATTTAAAAGGACAAAGACTGACTGCGACTGGGATATTCAGCCACCGGGGACCAATCTATGTGGATACTATGTTTGTGAGAACATTAGGAGATACACCTCTGAGCGGGTTCCGTGTGATAACAATGTCAAGATGAATAACCTCCGGAAGACGCTTAGTCCAGAAGCTCGCTCGACCACTTCAAGAGGAACTAGCTAGATGGTTCGCGAGGGAAGTCATCGATCCTAAAGGAGAACACTATGTAGAGGACGTAGAACTTCATATGCACTAAATTATGTATGGAAACTTGTTCAAAATTGTATATGGTCATCCGATATTGAATATATATTGTATATTCCTCTTGAATTCTTTTTGGTTCTAATTTCAAATTTGTTTGAAATTGTACATTCATATGCATGTATGTAGTACCGTAGAATATGTGAAACTCCTTCAAAATTAAAATAAAACACGAAAGAAATAAAACAATACAAATTAAAAAGAAACCAGGTTTGGGGGCTAAACCCTAAAAAGGCCTTTAGTCGCGGTTGGCCAGGAGAACCCCGACTAAAGGTCCTCCGCCCCGACGGACTGCTGGCGGCCACGTGGACGTGCCTTTAGTCGCGGTTCGTAAGAAAATGCGACTAAAGGGGGGCCTTTAGTCGCGCTTAATTGGTCGTGGTTGCGCAACCGCGACTAATTTGCGAACCGCGACCAAAGGCCGTTTTTCTACCAGTGCTCTCTCGCCTTTTAACCGGTACCAAAAAGAGTCCAAATGCTTTATGTTAAAAAAGGCCAGCTCTGTCTCCCTCAAAAAAAGGCCAACTATATCTCTTCTTTCTCTCACCATATCAGATTAGGGTCCCACGTATTCATGCACAATATCAGGTTAGAGACTGAAAAACTTATCAGGTTAAAACTCTCTCGCCTTTTAAGGCTAGTCATAGTGGAAAGTAACTTAGACTAGTAACATGGCATATGTTACTAGCTAAGTTACTACCTTCATAGTAGGTAGTAACTTATATGTGGTGTCATGCATTGTGTTATTTACTATGGTATAGACTCATCTTATCTTGGGGTGTGTGATGTTATGGTAACATAGCTAGTTACCACATCACTCTCTTTCTTCATTCATTGTCATGCCATGTCAGCAAAATGCCTTGGGTTGTGTGATGTTACTAGCTAAGTTACTCCCACTATGAGCAGTCTAACCAGTACCAAAAAGAGTCCAAATGCTTTATGTTAAAAAAGGCCAGCTCTGTCTCCCTCAAAAAAAAGGCCAACTCTATCTCTTCTTTCTCTCACCATATCAGATTAGGGTCCCACGTATCCATGCACAATATCAGGTTAGAGACTGAAAAACGTATCAGGTTAAAGCACTGCATGCATAATATATAAGTGGCATACCAGACGGAATGACTTGAACGAGAACAAAGGATCTGATATGTCTCACACACGTAAATATTGGCACTTAATTAATTAGGACATCTTTGACTCTCAAGAACAAAACATATACTCATACATACGGTCGACTAAATTGAATTTTTCCGTAGGAATACATAGATTTCATAAAGAAAAGTAGGAATACAAAAACATAAGACTATTGTGGTGCCAATTCAAATTTTCCAAAACCGGAGATTTAAAATATATGCATAAAAAATATGTTTTGGAACAGAACAAATGTGACCTCTACCGAACGAGTCCGGTTGCTGTCGTACTTTGACAAATAGAGTCTGGATGCTACGTGCACCCAGGTCAACTAAAAACATAAGACTATTGTCATGCTAATTCGAATTTTCCAAAACCGGAGATTTAAAATATATTTGATATGTCTCGCA
The DNA here is from genome assembly GCA_030979885.1 of Lolium multiflorum. Classification (NCBI taxonomy): domain Eukaryota; kingdom Viridiplantae; phylum Streptophyta; class Magnoliopsida; order Poales; family Poaceae; genus Lolium; species Lolium multiflorum. Next base: position 80,283,732 of record CM061747.1, read on the forward strand.
CAGTATATATTGCAACTTAAATACTTATTTAGGACATCTATGATTCTCAAGAACAAAACATATAATCATACATACGGTCGTCTGAATTGAATTTTTCCGTAGGAATACATAGATTTTCTAAAGAAAAGTAGGAATAGAAAACATAAAACTATTTTCTAGAACGAAATAATTATGATAGCTAAGGAACTAAAAAGAGCCCCGATGCTATGCGAGCACTCAAACCAGCTAGATGATTTATGTGGATGAAATATGTGCAGGATATAGATATAGGTAGGCAAAGCTGACACGAGAGCTCAGGCTGTTCCCACACCCCACCCTCCCCTAACCTAACCCTCCCGCACCCCACCCTCTGCCGCCGCCGCCGGCAGCGCCGCCGGGGCAAAGTCCCTCGGGGCGTGGCGGCGGCGGGGGCCCTTCCTCGTCGCTGCGTGGAGAACGGCGGCCGGATCCCACTTCCTCGAGGCATGGCGGAGCAGGCGCGCGTGGGATGGGCAACGACGGCGGCGGCCCTCCTCCCGTCGGCTGTCCCCTCGCGGACCGGCCGGCGCGGTTGGGATGGGCGGCGCTGCGGTCTCCTCCCGCCGGCTTCCCGCAGCACTCCGGCAGGGGCTGGTGGTGGGCGGCGGCCAGGCCCTCGGTCTACGCCATGCCATCCACCCCCGCCTCTCGTCGGTGCGTGGAGGCGATCTCGGGCTTCTTCCGCGACACGAGGGCGCCTGTGGCAGCAGCCTTGGTTCGATGGAGGAGGTGGCCTCTTCTTCGCCGGAGAGGGCGGCATGTGGTTGGGGGTGGTGGATCTTTGATCTATCACCGCCATCCGGCGGTGCGATGGAGGAGCTTGGAAGCCGGCGATGGTGTCGCCGGGAGGGTTGGGTTGGCCAGCCCGGGATGGTCGCCGACGTGGGGTCCGACCTGAATAAAGGCGGCGGTCCTAGTGGCCTCTTTGCGTGAAGAGGAGGACCCACCGGAGGCCTGGACTCGTGATCCGGCCGGAGGGTTGAGTTCCTGAAGGCTCCGCCGGGCGAATGTAACAGTTGTTTTGCCTGGAGTTTGCTGGATCGGAGGTATTCGGTCGTGCGCACCCATGCGTTTATTCCGATCGTTTGGTTCGGAGGGAGCGGCGCGAAGCTCTTTTTCTGTGTTGACATCAAGTGACTATGGATCCATGATGAAAGTTTGAAGAAGAGAATTTCATGAAGGCCGGAGGGAGGACTAGCTACGGAGGTTCAAGTCTCCGTTGTTGAGGGGCTTTGTCCGGGCTTCACAGCAGCGGGTAAAGTGGGGGCGACAACACAGTGAAGTTGCAGTCCTACCTTTCAGGGTGAAAATCCAAGGTCCGGCCTTAACTGGTTGTGCCTGGCAGTGACTTTGGTGGAGGCATTGTTTTGAGAGCGGGGACTATCTTCGGGTGAAAACCTAAGATCTTTGATCGCGACGACGGTGTTTGAGCATTGTTCCCTTCTTTGAGTTTTTGGAGAGTCTGTAATTCAGGTGTTGTCATGGCGGTGGATGTATTGCTGTTGTTAGGCCCAAGATACTGTAGCGGGACTTTGTTTCTTAGTTTTCTTTTCCTTTTTTTGGCTGTGTGCATCCGTAGTGCCATTAGGGTGGTGCATTGTTGCAGAGGCTGGGTGTAATTGGTATCTTCTTGATATTAATATATTCCTTTATCGAAAAAGGTAGGCAAAGCTAACTCTAAGATCTGTGAGATGAAAAACTCCGAAGTTGGATGTATCTGCATGATACTATCATAGGATATGGTAGCATATATTTTGAAAAATGACATTGTGGCAAGAAATTATATTAAAGGCTTTAAAATAAATTGATTCATCTATACGTCCATTTGAGTATGACGTATGTATGAAAGTAATAAAAAATGTAACATGTTGTAGTTGAACTGATCTCTCAAATTTTAAAAAATTATACGGAACGTTGAATTCAAATAGTTCGGATCCTAAGATCTACACAAGCCATATACTACCAAACTAGCTGAATTCTCCAAACTTAAGGTGAAAAAAAGAACGAGCCATGGGACCCCCTAGCTCAGAAAATTACTATGCGGTAAATGTGGATCCATACAAAAACTTTGACCCAGACTGATCCAATATTTCAATGTGTTAACGTCAAAGAAGCAACTAGGTTGCTACATGGACCATTCTTCTCCGTCTATATTTCACACCAAGTCCAAATCCAAATTTTTAATTTTACATAACAATTTAATATCATGTAAAATGAGACATCTAAATTTACTTTATTTAAAAACTGGCTAACAATCGCTCACCAAATAAAGATAATTAAATATGGTTTCTTCAGAGTATTACTTATTTACTAGGAATTGGGGCTACAAAATGTATTAACTTTCATGAAATATAAATATAAGAAATCATAAATTTATTTCCAACATATCTGGACACAGTAAAGACAATGAACATTCATCTAAGAAAAATAAAGATGATACCCTCGCAATTGCGAGGGCCACTATGCTAGTTACAGTAATAATGCAAAACAGAACTCACGCAGTAATTAAAATACTGACCGCTCGAAGATCATGGCCAAAGGGACGACCAGCGCGGCGCCGAGGAAGAAACGATAGGTGAGGAGGGCGAAGACGAAGAGGCCGGCGTCGACGACAACCTTGGTGAGCAGCATCTGCCCCGTCGTGAACAGCTCGATCAGCACCATGCAGATCGCCGGCCCCCACTCCAATTTGAAGGACGACCCCATCGATCGATCTACTTCCTCCAACGAATCAGAAATCGATCGGGATAACGAGAAGTTGGTTGATCAGCGAGCAGAGTTCTGCGTGGCTGCGAGTTTTGTGATGCGAGGTGATCGAGTGAACTGAGAGAAACGGTTCATGGCGACGCAAGCAGGGAGTGAAGTAACGAACGACGGGAGAGATTCACGCGGTCCCACCAGCTGTCACCTGTTTTGTTAAACTGTCCTGTCACTTGTTGAGAGGTGTGAGTTTTAGCCAAGTCGAGCATGGTGCGTGTGACCGATTCTTCTCTCCTAGATTCATGCTCAACTGGTACGGTAAATTCAATATCTTGTGAGATTCTTTCGCCCGATGCGAGGGCTGGCATTGTTATAAATTTTAAAAATTATATTTTTGATAAAGAGTGTTTTATACTACTTAAAAGCATGACACTTAGCCTCTGTATAACTAGGATGCACACATGTATTCAACTACCAAATAGAAACACACAACAAGTTGCCTAAACAAAACAAGCAAAGACATCCAACTACAGTAGTTGCAATCTGACGATTATGCAGCCACCTATGTTGAAAAATAAACTCAGTGGCCGTATTCTTCACTCGTGTAAACATCTCCGTAAAGAGGTCGCGGTCCTTTAATCTCTGCAGCGGCGACCATAAACGAAGCAAAGTCGTACATCAGTAAATGACCTGCATGAGAGAAGAAATTTTTATCGTTAAAAACCTTGTCCTTTATGTATAGCCAAAGCGACCATAAGACAACAATCGCGCCCACTCTGATAAGCGTTTTAAACGAAAATTAAATATTTGGAGAAAGTTAGCTTTGTAATTCCAATACCGATTACAGATTTAAGTTCGAGATAAGTCCATCTTACTCTCTTGAAACTTATCGGAGTTTAAATCCTAAAACAATTTAGAACCCAGTCCTAATCTATCCATATATGCCATTTAGATGTACCCTGACTCGACACTCCTCCTCGTCCTGCTCCATCGACTCCATGCGTTCCTTGGTCATGCGGTGCTTGGTCTCACGCACAAGCTCCACCGTGTCCGCGAGCGGCTGCCGGCATAGGTCGCTCACAACGTTGGGTCGGCCGGGTGGAAATGGTAGTTGTGGTAGCCTCTTGCCTTTGTAAAATGAGGACCTTGCATAAGAGAGGGGGAGGTCGGCCAGAGAGAAAAGAGGAGAAGAATGTAAGGAAGAAGGCACCTGACATAGACATCCCCAATGGGCCTGCCGAAGAAGGTACCCGGAGTTTACTGAAGGCCCACGACCCGAAGATTTACAAAGCCAAGAAGCCCGAATCGAGAGATAGTTTGGAAAGATAGAATTGTATTAGGAATATTGACTTGTAACTATTGCGGGACGGGTCAGAACATGACACCACACATCAGGTACCATTGCATATAAATTTCTTGCGATTGTTCATAATGGTTGTCTGAAACCCTGGCTCTATCTCTTGGCAGGAACAAGATGGTCCAGAGCCCAAGCAAGCCGATGGCTCTCCCTTCACATTCCTCCCACCGGCCCCCGTGGTACTTTTGCCGAAACTCGCCATCCCTGAAATGTCATAATGCAAGGCAGCCGATTTCACCGAAATCGGCTTCCAAAAATAAAGCGTCCTCGGGGCAGTTGCCCCCGAGCTTCCACCCAAGCGAGGAAGGCAGTGAGGAAAGTAGCTGCCAGGAAGACCTGAAGCGCAAAGCTCCCGTCCAAGACAACTTGCAAGTAAGCCAACCCGTGCCTTGCTCACATTTATCCATCCTCCTGGTCCTCCACAACATGCTTATGCCTCTTTTCACAGACTTCCACCGAGGAGAACTCCAGCGAGGATGAACATTCTCGCCAGAGGGACATGAACCCGGGCGACTCCGAGAGATCCACCACACAAAGCCAGACGGACTCACCTTCGTCGACCAGGCAAAGGTCTGCTCCCGAACCTGCTGCCACCCCCGCTCCGATCAAAACAGGGTCCCGCATGAAACGTCGCTGTGTCAAACGGGCTCGCAAAGGCTCACAAGTCTCCTCGCCAAGCCAGGAGGTTTCAAACGTAATTACTCACCAGTCCATGCCTCATGTCATCTCATTGCCGGCTCGTGTCGACTCACCATTCTTTTGCAGACCAATGAGACCTCTAGCGGGGACGTTGAAGAGGTACCGAGGCCATCTGCCACACTAGATTTGGCCGCCTCGACAAGTGTGGCTGGCCAAGTGGCTAACCTGGCCAAACCCGCAGCACAGCCAATTATCCTTAAACCGGCCGCTCCTCCTTCTTTGGGAGAGGTATATTCTACTCCCTTGGCCCTATCCTCCCATGTGTTGTGTACTCACGTCGCTCTTGTTTGTCTGTCAGGGATGTGATCCTTCAAGCTTACTGACGTTCGATCCTGAATCCATCGAGCCAGCTGCTCCCAAAGCAAGTGAAGAGCCCAGCCTTGAAATAGTCCACGGTCCCCTTCAGCGCCTCAAGGCTTTGCTCTCCTCGGGCTGAGATCTTGGTCGAAAATCCGGAGGCAATCTGGGTATCCTTGATGAACCAGCCTCATCTCCCCGTGACACTGCGGGTGAAGCTTTGGCCAGCTGCGACTCTATCGGCTTTCAAGTCAGTGCAATCGGCTCGCCAAAGAATTACCCTTCAGCCGCTCAGCTCCTGCTGAGAGCCGATATTGCAGAGAAATGTCAACGGCTTAACGAGAAAAGCTGCCTTGGACCAAGACTGATACTTCTGCCAATAATGCGGAACTCGAAACCCTGCGCAAGGAACTGGAGAGCCTTGAAGAGAAGGTGAGGATGACCAAGCAGCTTATCCAAGAGAAGGAGACCTTCATTGCCCGCCCGAGAGGAAGCGCAAGGCCTCACAGCCGATCCAAACCGATCCGGCGAGACTCGCGCCTGAGCGGCCAGCTGGTGACAGCAAAGATGAGACGACGAGACTGAGATTGGCTAAGTGGATCGATCCGAGCCGACGCCCTTTGCGCTCTTGATGAATTTCTTCAGAAGAATTTCTCTGTAAGTACCAATGTTGTACTGAATGTTGTACTGAACTTGTATCTCTTGCCTTGACAGCTTGTGTGTGCATCAAAATTTCCATTTTTTTTTATATATATATTAGCCGATCGATCTCGTGAATCGGCTCCCTTGGGTACATACTCCGTGGCCTTAGCCCTTCTCTGTGTGCCCCCCAAGCCGAATCCTTCGAGTGATTGAAGATGTCGGCTTTCAACCAATTCATGATTATCTCACAACTCATCATGATAATCAACACAACAGCGAATACACCTGGTGAGAATAATTTTAGCCGATCGTTGGGATCGGCTTCCCTTGCAATTGTCGATCCAACTATCCATCCGGTGGAGCAGCGCCATTGAGGTTCCGGACATCTATAGCAACGCGCCATCGGCCATCCTTTTTCTTCGTGAGTGCGACACTGGACATCCATTCAGTGTACCGCACGGCCTGAGGCATCCGGCGTCCAACATCTTCTCGATATCCTTCTTGACTTCCTCAATCTCTTCTAGCTTGTCAGCTGGCGTAAACCCATATCCCAGCTTTCCATCGCTTGCCAGGTCGACGTTGAACACAAGCAAAGCGTATATGGAGGATAATCTGGCCGATCGCTGAAATCGGCCTCCTTTTCCATTGTAATGCTTGATGAGGGCTTACAACTTCGGGTCTCTTTAATGTGACGGACTCGCTGGAGGCGGCTCACTCATGTCTTGGGTCATAAATCTCCACGAGATCCTAAATACGTGTTTGTACCAGCCGATATCTCGCATCGGCATCAGCCGATGCTCGGCTTTCGCCTGCTTTGGGCGCCATACTTTGGCGCGCTTCGTCTCCGCTGTTTGTTGAATTTTCACGGCCAGATCGGGTCGCGTCTTCTCAACGTGTACTGCGCCTCGCTTCTTCCAGGTTTCGCAGCCGCTGCACTCTACGCTTCGAGAATGGCTGAGTCCATCGTGGCACCACCTTGGCCGGTGATACCTCTCTTCTTCTCCATCCGACTCCTCGAAGTCTTCTTCTTGAGAGGACTCAACTCGTTTGTTATGTGGGAGAGGTCCTAGACGCCGAACACTGAAACTTCGTTTGTCCTTCTCCTTCGCTTTGTACTGGGCAGTTCTCGATTGTTGGCAATCGGCTCATTCCCGAGTCCCAGCATGCTGAAGAAGGGACAGCCCCGTGCTTATCCACGTTGTCTCTGCTCCCTTGACCTCCTCCAGCGTGACGTTCGTACTCGTCGTTGTTCCTGTCATGCTGACGATACTCCTCCCTTCTCCGCATCAGACCGACGATATTTTTCATCGTCTTCGTCGTAGCGCCGACGTCGGTCGTACCGCTGTTCATATTTGTTGAGGAGATGCACGGAGAGTGGGCGCTGATACCGTATGCTTCTCACCTCCTCCTCGGCTAGGTACCGTCTATCATCATCTTGGGGCCGGTCGCGTGGAACGGCCTCCTTATCTTTGCCACGAAAGTGGCTGCTCTCCGCTGTCCGCTATGGCAGCCTCACCGGCCCGCCATATTCACACTAAAGGAGAACCCCGACTCCCTTATAGAGTGGCTGAGATTCATCAGTTGACTGCGTGCGTACATGTGTTTCCTTTGAGCTTGATGTTGTGAGAACGGGTTGTCTCAGAGGAGCCGATGAGTTCGGCTTCAACGATGGCCTTCGGCTCATCGTACTTCTTCTTATGATCAGGAGGAGATCCTCGTATGTGATCTGTTCCTCCGCCATCTCGGATGCCGATGTTGACGTGGATGTTGCGGAAGGTTGTCCCACCGGCGTGCTAGAATGTGTTACCCTCCAAAACCCACCGACGGGCAATGGCTGAGCAACACGAAGAGCCGGAGCCCCCAGGGCCGCTTAGTGGACCCCTGGCACCTCGCGTCGTCCCGCAAATCTTCTAGCCACGTCCCGGCGGTTGCTAGGGCGTGCCACCCGACCTAGACCCGATCAGGAAGTGTTAGAGTGCTTCGATTGTTTCTGCATGGTAGACACGTAAACATTAAATACGAGCCCTATCGGCTCTCGAGCCCGTGGATCGGCTCAAGGAGCCGATCGCCCCATGTTTCACGTTGGATTTACAATGGCATGGGGATCCTGCTTGATCAGACAAAGCTAAAACGATCCACGATGCTTAGGGTTTTCACCGCATAACCGAACGTCCTACGTGTGATCGGGCCCAGCAGCTACAAGATGATGCAAACCACCCCTACGAGAGGCCTAAAACCAACATAACGTCGATTCCCCGAACATCCCTCAGGGACGGTGAACAACATCTAACGCACTACCGGATCCTCCGACCCCAGCGTAAGGCCTAACTATGCAGATATTAAACTAATCCCTGCGGAGCAAGGAGCAACTATAACGGATCGGATCTACTAAGTAACGAACAAGCAAGATTGTAAGGGCAGCTAGGTGTCGAGGGACGGCATCGCCACGCAAATATGCACGTGAAAGCATCAATGCAAGCCCCTAAACACCTAAAGATAAATAGTACTGCTCGCCATCAACAAGGCTTCAACACGAGCAGTACAAGGTTGAATAAACGTATACTGCTTAGATCGCTAGATGCGATCTAGGCAGCATGGTGCTTACCCGGAGAAACCCTCGAAGAAGGGGTGGCGATGCGCCTGATTTGTGTTGGTTGAACGATGATTGTCCTCCTTTTCCGATAACCCTAGATACATATTTATAGTCCAAGGGACTTTCTAATTGCGGTGTGCACCTAACCGTGCACGGGCTCTATCTCTTAATTCTAAACACGACACGATCTACTATTTTACATATACATGGGCAACTTAGCCCAAACTCCTCGCAGCCGCTTTCAAGATGCTCCACGTGTACGTCCTTCAAGCCCATCTTTACTTACGGCCCATCTCCTGATTTGGCCAAAATCGGGTGGTAACAGAAATCAAAACAAGCAAAGTTTGACCAAAATTTTAGAACATTCTATCAACAAATATAATACTGTGTAGATACCGTAGGAAAATATATTTTATTATCTATTTAATGATATTAATTTTGTATTTTGCATGTTACTGATTTTTGGTAAAAAGCTTAGTCAAACATGGTATAGTTTGACTTTCTAAAAAATATAAGCCCAAAGCTTTGGGATGGAGGCAGTAGTATCTAGAGCAAAACACATCTAGATACATCCGTATCTACAGATAGTTGAGTCAATTAATTTGACCGAGGGAGTATCAGATTCAGACTACATCATGGTAAGTTGGTTAAAAAAAAATTACCCCTAGGCGGTGCCCACTGGCATTTCGCTTCTTGTGCCGCAGATCGGGCCATGCTCCGCAGCAGGTGGGCGCCATTTCGTTCCCCATAGCCTCGGACGAACCTGGAGGTACCAACCTCGATACGAGAATATAGAGCATGGTGTCACAGGCTTTACGCACAAACAACGAAGACATGTGCTACTTTAAGCATATTCCAGAACAGGAACAGATTGAGGATGCAGAGACCAGAGAGACACTTAAAAGGTAAAGAGGATAAGCAGACGGAGTACCTGCTTCGCGGGGCCGGGGACACACTCAGCCAACTGCTCACATGCGTGGTGGCCTTACGCTCCATTGTCCCACCGCCGAGGTCTTACCTTTCCCGTACAAGCGACAAAAGATACAGTGAGGATCAGCAGAAACTACAAAGGTTGCAAATGTCGACAAATAAAGGAAGAACACCCCAATCCAAGCAAAGGTAGCCCCCCCCCCACCCCCCATCAATCACTCCCAGCTCGAGGGTGACCAGAAAGACACCCTTCGCCTTAATAGGAAAGAGATGCGCAAGATATCGAGGAGAGGAAAAAAGAACCGATCTCGAGAAAGGAGAGAACATTACTAGTCCTACCTAATCCGCTTGGGCTAGATGCAGCTTGCCCCTCCAAGCGATGCCTGGACGGTGGAGGCGAAGGAGGGGATCGAGCTAGCGGCTTGCATCCGTCGGCAATCGGCACTCGACCGGGAGAGAAGGGTGCTACATAAAGGGGAGGGGTAACATATTTTATTACACAATGAACTTACTGATGTGACTAGTCATTACATGTCTCACCGAAACTAGGGCCCATAGTGTGGCACCCCAAATTTACTTGAAGCCGCCCGGCGGGACGCATTGGCGCCAAGAAACCCCCGAATTGTAGCGGGAAATGAAACATTTCACAAAAATTTGAAATTTAAGCACACCGCCATGCGCCAAGCACGCGGCCGTTCCTTCCTCTTCCTCGGTTCCTCCTCCCCTATCCGACCCCAAATCCCAAGCTCAAACCAAAAAAAAACAAACCCCCCGGCCGCCATGCATGTCTCGTTAACCCGCCGGAGATCGTTCCCGGACGATGCGGACCACCCGCCCGGAGATCCATAATTCCGTCCACCTCGAGGCACCGCGTGCGGTCTCGCAGCCAGCCGGCTTGAGGGCGCTCGAAGAGGAAGTTCCGCCGAAAGTGCTCATGGCAACCGTGCAAGCTCACCGGCGTGCTTATCCCGAGAGGAACTGGTCAAAGCTTTATTCGCCACACAAAAAAAAGTGGGCCAAGATCTGGTCAAAGTTTTCGATGGCTTGCCGCAGAGGCTTGGAGTCCAGAGTCAATAAACTCTGCTCGAGGACTTGGCTGTTTACACGGATTCATATTAATCGACTCAAGTTTGTTAGTCTAGTTAACAAATGCATCTAGATACATCCATATTTAGACAGAATTGAGTCAATTAATATGAATCGTAGGGAGTACCAAAGTGTTTCATGCTACCAACTAATGCGCCGGCGGAATCGCCGTAGAAGTAATTGTGCTACTACTCATACGATGAATCGATTGTGTGGGTGTCTAATTTTGCAACGCGATCATCCACTGAATGCTTAACGAGCCAAAGGCGTACAAATCATAACATACTACAGCACCATAAGAGTACGAATCATAAAGTAGCTCAACATTTTGCATCAGGGCTGGGTGGTCCTGAGACTACCGGGACGCCCCTGATGATCTCTCTAACTTGTGTATCACGAAACCCTCGGCTCCGCCTCCTATATAAGGGGGAGTCGAGGGAGAAAGAGAGGATCGATATCATTGTTTTCCGTACAACCTTATTTTCATAGCAATAGCCAGCCGGCTTAAACCCTCAGATCTATTTACTCTTCCAACTAAACCCTAGTCTACAACTTGTAGGCATTGATAAGTTAATCCCTTTATCAATTGGCGCCCGTGGGAACTAGAGGCTACAAGGTTCGATCTCGATGGCACGCTCAACATTTTCGGCGCAGTAGCAAGCAACGCGACGGATCGAGGTAAATATATCGAAACCGCTCTAGTCGATTTTGTTCCTCAACCACCCTCTCGTATGGATGCATATACACATCTGAGGAGCCCATGGATATGGCGTCGGGAGGTTCCACTTGCGTCAGAAGGAAGGGTCTTATCAACTCGCAAGATCGGAGTCGACGAGATCGGTTGCATCGTTCCGATTCATGGGCGGTTTCATCGTTCGAACTGCGACGAGGACTTTTCGGCAATCTCTTCCAAGCTGGCATCAAGCGACGAGCTCATCAAGATCTTCGCAACATATCCGTGGTCTTGGACTCAAATATAAGAAGCAATTCCGACAACATCGATGCTTTCGATCTCATCGACGTATCTACCCTTCGTTGGTGTTCGCCGATCTATAGACGGTGTCACAATATCGACACAATCAAGCTTCAACGCATCACCAAGTGTACGCCATTGAGGAAGCAAGCCGAGCGGAACCGGAGACATCGAGGCTGACAATTTGAAAATTATACGCGATCCCGCTGATCTCATGAAGTTTTTAGGCACCAAGCACATTGATCCCGAGCCAAGAGACGTAGTGCAACTCCCGCAAGAAGCTTGTGATAGAGCGACAAGAGCCTGAATGGCACTGAGCCGAGGAACACCACTCGCAATGGGCCGGTGAGTTGCAGACAATATAGGCTACCTAAGGGAAGAGAGCTCGAAAAACAAGCAGCCGAAATTGAAACGAGAATCGCCCGCTCACACAAGGTGCGATGGGCTGAGCCGACATTCAAGAAATCTCGGAGACAACCACGAGACGGCCGTAACGGGCAGGGTCTCGACCAGAATATATCGGAGGCAGATAGGGAGAATTTTTGACACATGTCCTTTATGTCGATTGGTTAAGAGGAAACATTATACCTAAAACCCCGGAAGCGGGGTATATGGCGACACTTACTGGCAAACAGGCCACCCGCAGGAGATCCAAGGAGTGTATTGTATAATATGACTTTGGTGAGTTGACAGACAGCTACAGTGGTGAACGGAGCACGCTCCAAGGTGCCGCAAGGGGCAAACAGCCCGTGCCCACAGCTGCAGTACAACTACCCTCCAAGAACGTCGGCAAGAGATACGGCGACAGAGCGAGTCGACAGGCGCGACAGGAAAGGAGAGAACATCGGCAATCACCTGAAGTAGATGACGAAGATCTGTGCGAACTCCCCTGTTGCGCGTTCGAAAAACGCGAGTGCCGTCAGATTTCAAGTTGCCTAATAGCTATAAAAAATTCGACGGATTGCAAGATCCCGAGGATTGCTGATTGACTACTCGGAAACAGTAAAGCTGGCAGGTGGAACTAAGGCAACTAGCTATGCAAAGTATCCAGGTGTATCTATGTAGGGCTAGGTCGTGGATCAAAAAGTTACCACTGGATCTATCGACAGTTGGGAAACTTTCGAGGACCTGTTTGTTAAGAACTTTTTGTCTACATGCAAGAAGCCTGCGGCTATAGAGGAGTTGAGAGCCTGTCGACAGAAGTATGACGAGTCAATGAGGCGTATATACAGAGGTGGAATATCATTAAAAAACTCGGCAGAGAACATATCTACGAGAGAGCCATAGATGCTTGCTGTCGGAGGGATCCGAAGGAAGGAATTCATCGAGGACCTAGGAAACTAATCCAAAGACAATAGCAGCACTCATGGAGATAGCAAATCGCTGGGTAGATGGAGAGGATGCCGTCAATAACAAGCGACATAGGTCACCCGAGGAAGATCGGAGCTAGTCTACTGCGACAAGCGTAGACTAGCTTGGAAGAGATTCTCCTCCGTCTGCCCAACGATTAGCTATCTCCATGAGCGCTGCTATTGTTTTTGGATTAGATCTTCCCAGATCCTCAATGAAATCCTTCCTGCGGATCCCCCCGACAAAAGCATCTATCGCTCTCTCGTCAGATACATTTTCTGCCGAGTTCTTAATGATATTCCACCTCTGGATATATATCGACGTATCACATACTTCTGTCGACAGGCTCTCAGCTCCTCTATCGACGCAGGCTTCTTGCATGTAGAATAGAAAGTTCTTGACAAACAGGTCCTTGAAAGTTTCCCAACTGTCGATAGATCCAGGTGGTAACTTCTTGATCCATGACCTAGCTGCGCCACTTAGATACACCTGGATACTTTGCATAGCCATTGCCTTAGTTCCACCTGTCAGCTTTACTGTCTCCAGGTAGTCAATCAACCAATCCTCGGGATCTTGCAATCCGTCGAATTTCTTGTAACTGTCGGGCAACTTGAAATCTGACGGCACTCGCGTTTTTTGAACGCGTCGTGTGAAACAGGGGAGTCCACACAGATCTTCGTCATCTACTTCAGGTGATTGCCGACGTTCTCTCCTTTCCTGCCGCGCCCTGTCGACTCGCGTCTGCACTACTGCGTCTCTTGCCGACGTTCTTGGAGGTGGTTGTACTGCCGCTGTAGGCCGCGGGCTGTTTTGCCTTGCAACACCTTCGGGAGGCATGCTTGTTCCTGCGAATGATGTCCCCATAACTCCAACAACTACCAAAGCCATATTATACAGTGCCTCCCTTGGATCTCCTGCGGGTGGCCTGTTCGCCAGTATGAAGGCCTGTGTCGCCATGTACCCCGCTTCCAGGGTTTTGGGTATCATGTTTCTTCTTTCGTCAATCGACATAAAGGACATGTCGAGATTCTGGATTAAGTGCTCCCTATCTGCCTCCGGTATATGCTGCAGTCGAGACCTTGCCTTGTTACGGCCGTCTCTATGGTTGTCTCCCGAAGTTGCTGAATGTCGGCTCAGCTCAGCCCTCCTCCTGCTTGACGCAGAAGCGGCGGATCGTCTCGTTTCAATTTTAGCTGCTTTCTTTTCGAGCTCTCTTACCTTACGGGCTAGCTTATATTGGTATGCCTGCAATTCTGCGACTATGGCAGTGGTATTCATCGGCTCCGTGCCATTCAAGGCTCTTGTCGCTCTATCCCAAGCTTCTTGCGGGAGTTGAACTCTTTCTTTTGGCTCAGGACCAACGTACTTGGTGCCTAAACCCTTCGTGAGATCAGCGGGATCGACGTATGGATTTCCGTTGTCAAAGGCCTCTGACGTCTCAGGCTCTGCCGGCTTTCTTCCTCAATGGCGTACACTTGGTGATGCGTGGAAGCTCGAGTGTTGTCGGGAGACAGACACCGTTATATAGATCGGCGAAGACCTCACGAATAGAAGCGGATCTGAAATCCACGAGCATCGATGCTATCGGAATCGCTGCTTATATTTGAGTCCGCAGATGACCCGATGGATATGTTGCCGAAGATCTTGATGAGCTCATTGCTTGATGCAAACTTGGAAGAGATTGCCGACGAAACCTCCTCGTCGCCGGATTCGAACGATGAGAACGATCTCGACGAATCGGAACCATCTGCAGCCGATCTCGCCGATTCCGATCTTGCGAGTTGATAAGATCCTTCCTCCCATTAACGAGTGGAACCTCCCGAACGCCATATCCATGGGCTCCTCCAGATATATACATCCATACGGGAGGGTGGGTGATGAACAAAATCGACTAGAGCGGTTTCGACTTGTTTACCTCAATCGTCGCGTTGCTTGCCACCGAAGATGCCGAAGATGTTGAATGTTGCCATCAGATTCTAACCTTCCTTTTTGGATTTTCACAAACCACCTGATAAGGGATTAACTTATCAATGCTTCATGTTGTAGACTAGGGTTTAGTTGGAAGTAGAGGGTAAGTAGATGAAGGTTTCAGCCGGAAATTACTCGACCGCTATGAAAACTAGAGTTGTCTGGAAAACAATGAATCGATTCTTTGTCCCTCACCTCCTTTTTATATGTAGAGGCGAGTTTATATTTTTAGAATACACGAGTTACAGAGTTCGGGAGGGTTTCAAACCAGCCCCGAAGTAGTTACAAGTTAATATTCCTAATACAATTCTATCTTTCCAAATTATCTCTCGATTGGGTCTCTAGGCTTTGTAAATTGAATGAGGCCTTCGCAGAACCCCGGGTACCTTCTTCTCGCAGAACATTGGGGATGCCTATGTCAAGAAACTTCCAAAATAACGTGTTTCGCATTCAGATCACAACGGCCCACAAATATCTGCTGCTTCTGAGGGAATGTTCAAGGAAATAATCCAGATGACTAATCCAAAGATGGGAGCAGCTTGGTGGATTACAGGACGGCTCCCTGCCAAAGAGGGTAAAATAATGGTCCAAGGTTCCGGAGGCCGTATGTATCTCCGAAGATATGGATGAACTGACCATGCCAAATGCACTTTTACCGACAACAACAAGAGGCACAGACACTTTGGCATCATTGAACTTCAAAAGGCGAAGAGATCATAAAGCGCCAATGCACAGTAGCAAACAGATACCTCAGGGCTGGAAACAGCGAGGTCATCTCTTCCCGCCTCCTCCCGATTACGGACGAAATCATATCACTAGAGAATAGCGGCAGCACCACCACCGCCTCCATACATTGAGACCAACGGCATGTGGTCTCACGATTCAGGAAGAAATATCCCAACAGAGCCAGAAGTGATTTCTGGCAAGTTCTATGTGGCAGAGAAGATGCCTCTGGAACAACAATAGACTATCTAAAATTGGTCGGGACAGACATAGGTTTAATAGTGGGAGATCACCCTAAGTGAATAGTTCCTCACTGGCAATCAGCTTTAATCTTACTCAAATGCTAGATCAAAGAGGTTTGAGGTGTCAGCTATAATAGGGTAGTTCTGAACCTATGGTATCGCAGATATTACTGAGGAAATATGAATATATCCTGCAAATTAAACTAACGATACGTGAGCCTAATGGTATCACAATCTCGGCTGCCAAGTAAGCACTACTAAAATTAATGGACACCTTTAGTCTACTCCGACATGAAAAAAGAAGAGTCGAGAGCCAGTGAATGTGATTTGATCAAAGATTTACGCTTTATTGGGACGACCTGCATATGCCAGATTCATGGAGTACCACACTACACATATTTGTTATGGAGGCTACCCGGACCTCTAAGGGACCAATCACAGCAAAGGCGCTTTGAGTGCTGAGAGTGATAATGTTGATGGATGATTTTCATCGCCTGTCGAAACTTCTCAGATGCAAGCAGAGTATATGCAATAAAATTGATAATGGGAGCACACTGCTGCCGTACGCCGGGAGGCCGCTTCAAAGAACCAACCTTGACACTACCAAGAACTCGAAGGAAGCGCAGATACACCCAAGAAGACGATAGCTATCGCCACAAACATGGATCTCGCATACGAAAGCGCGCTCGTCGAGGTCCTCCGTGAGCGCTGAAATCTTCGCATGGTATCCAGCTGACATGCCGTATACTCAGTGGAACTGATCGAAAGACACCCCAAATCCTGGATCCATTGGCTGTAGACCAACTGCATACAACCTTTGTATGCTTTTCTAATCCCCAACTGCAGGCCATGCCATCGTAAATCAATCGACCCGTAGTAGTTGGGTTCATCAAAGAGATATACACATAAGCCACGTGGGTAGCAAACCCAATGCTGGTCCCGAAGAAAAACATAGACCTTCGATGCGTCGACTTCACTTTGTCTAAATAAACATTGTCCAAAAGATCACTTATCTCCCAAGGATCGATCAAATCATCGACTCCACGACAGGTTGTGAAACATCTTTCTTTCTGATGACATTCATGATAACCCAGATTCAGCCAAGGAGGAGGGCGAAGTCACCAGCTTTTATCACCTTGTGATGCTTTGTTGCAAATGATGCTTTGGGTTAAACGCGGGTGCAACATACCAGCGGATGATGCAAAAGTGCCTGCCACACAGATTTGCAAGAACGTCCAAGTATACATTGATGAGGCCGCCATAATAACAAAGAAATATCTACATTGACTAATATCTTCAGAAACCTTTCCACAACTTGACAAATTCTCTGTCTTAACATTTGGTCCCTATAAAGTGCCTTTTTGATGCCTCGGGCAGAGAACTTCTTGGTTCCCGGTATCGCAGAGGAATTGAGGCTAATTCTGAGAAAAATCTATGCTATCGTGACGATGAGGTTTACAAAGTCGTGAGGACAGCAACAGCGAACGGATCAGCTCAGTTTGAGCAGATTCTCACATGTGCTAGCGAAAGGGCATTGCCATTTTACGCTGATCAAACAAGGAGAAAAGTTCGAGTGAACGATAGCGTGACAGAGCTGAGGATCTCAAGCGTGATACATGAATCTTGATGCACTCCACACAGGTCAGCAGCACAGGGAACCTCTCCTCGTTATACATTGGTGCCACACCTCATGGTCAGCACGACACTCGTGGTTGAGCGAGAGGAAGAAGGGAAATTACATGGGAGTACAAAGGCCGGATACTTCATCAATGTTTTATCGCTCTTCAAACAGAGGCATCAATATTATCGGTTGCACACGGAGTATTTGCTAAATAGCAAGAAAGCTACGACACTATTTTTCGGCACACCGATAATAGTGGTCAATGAGGCACCATTGTCAAATATACTGAATAACCGAAGCTAGGGGTCGTGTCTCCCTTTGGGGAATAGAACTTTCCCCTCGGGACATCACATACGAAAAAGAAAAGCGATCAAGTAGCAGATCTACCAGACTGTCGCAGAGTGGATGGAGCGCAAAACAGGACCGCCTCATCTATCGAGAACCTGACCATGAACTCGACGGGTCCAAGAGGTTAGAAGGAGCAGGAGCAGTGATATTGGTTTCACCTCAAGGAGACAAGCTAAAATATGTACTATGGATGACGTTTCCCAGCGTCTAACAATGAGGCGAGTATGAAGCACCGATACATGGGATGAGGATGGCGAGGCTTGTGGTGCGACCCGATTAAAAATATACGACGACTCCCCTGGTAGCTCAACAAGTTATGAATCAATGTGATGCAATCAATGATAGCATGATAGCATACAAGGAGTTATATAATGAACCTGAGAAGCTTTTCGACGGATGTGAAGTGAATCATGTTGTGCTCGGCAATGACGGCTCGATGTTTTGGCCAACATCGGGTCACAATGTCTAGCAATACCACCTGGAGTATTTTGGGAGAAGATAAGTGAAAGGTCGACTAAGGCAAGGAAGCAACCAAAGAAGAAAGAAAAGGTTACTAAAATTTTCGACAGCCCTCGAAACACGCGCATCAGGAGATGAGGAAGAATCACACGAGGTAATGGTAATACAAGTACCATGGATGCAGGCTTATATTGCATATATTTCAAAGCAACAGATACCCGACGATCCAGTGGAACCAAGGCGAATATTCGGAGATCCAAAGCTTTTACTGTAGTTAAAGGCGAGCTTTATAAGAAAAGTATATCGGGAGTCTTACAGTGCTGCGTAACAGCTGAAGAAGGTCGAGTGCTTTTAAAGGACGTGCACGAAGGAGTATGTGGACACCACGCCAGCAGTTGAGTTATTGCAGCCAAGGTTTTCATAGCAGGATTTTATTGGCTAACAACCATCGAGGATGCAAAGGACATAGTGCGTACTTGTGATGCGTGTCAAAGGTTTGCCGCCAAACCCCACTCTCCGGCAGCGGAGTTGATGCCAATACCTTTGTCGTGGCCCTTTGCTCAATGGGGTCTTGATATGGTGGGAAAAACAAGGCGTGGCCAGGAGGATACGAGTATATGCTTGTAGCCGTCGATAAGTTTACCAAGTGGGTTGGGGCGAGCCGATAAATTCACCAGACAAGCATCGGCGGTCAAGTTCATCAAAAGCATTGGAGTTCCTCATAGCATCCACAGCATACAAGGCAGCAATTTCACGTCCAAGGAATTCAAGGCTTATTGTGCAGAGGTAGGCATCAAACTACATTTTGCGTCAGTCGCACACCCGCAAACTAATGGTCAAGTCGAAACAAATGGCGTCATCCGCAATGGCATCAAGAAGCGCTTGTTAGGACCACCATGGAAAAAGCTCGGCATACTTGGCCGAGGAATTACAAAGTGTGCTATGGAGCATCTTAACGACACCAATACAACAACTCAGAAACCTCGTTTTTCCCGGTTCATGAAGCAAAGCATGCCGATGAAATAGAACATAATTCTCCGAGAGTGGCGGAGTTTGATGAAGAAACCTTGAGAAAGGCGCGGAAGACGATATGGATGCACTTGACGAGGCTCGTGATGAAGTATTGTCAAGAGTCGCCAAGTATCAGCAAGATATGAAAAATTATCACAGTCGACGTTTGCGACCAAGGTCTTTCCAGTTGGCGACTTAGTTCTTCGACTCACACAAGATAGCCACGAGAAATTGAGTCACCATGGCTAGGACCTTATATTGTCACTGAAGTCAAAGGAGGAGCATACATGATAAAAGACAAGAAGACAGGATTGCGGAGCCAAATCCTCGAGAACTTAGGCGTTTTTACGCTTAAGTAAAAATATATATGTAAACATACAATGTACTGAAATGCCCGCGATTTTTCAGACGCACTCTTTTCCTTTCGGGGCACCGAGTGGGGCTGGAAGGTTTTTAATGAGGCGGGCCGGTGCTGCAATATAATAAAGATATTGGTGATATACATCCTTTTTTTCCGACAAAATCGGGGTTTTTGACCCGACAAAGTCTGTCTTACTTCAGACATCCATACAATATATAAATTTACAACGATTTTTGCCTTGGTTTAAAACACCTCACAAGAAAAGTAAAAATAAAGACACCGGCGACCAAAATACTCGGGGGCTAGAGATATTTTTGCTCTACAATATATACAGAAAATTTACAATTTTCTCGACAAGATAGTTAAACACTGGAAAAATAGATTCATTCACGGCCTAACAGGTCGTCTATATTTATCCTATCTTCTTCATTGGAGGCACCCAGGAAAACAACATAATGACCATCTGCAAAAAAGTCGGCATCCATCCGAAGAAGGTCACCGATTATTTCTTCAGCCACTGGCGTAACTATTGCGTCAATCATGTCGACACCTCTCCGTCGTTGCCTTAGCTTGTCATGGACTTTTTCAACCACTTTGGTCATATCCAATTTTGAATGACAGATCCGAAGCATAATAAGAGCAAATCTAGCACCTGCTACTAGTTGAGCCCTTACGAAACCATGGATTTGACGCGAGTCTTTAAACTTGATCATCAGTTCAGGCAGAGTCTTAGGCTGAACATTCCGAGGAAACATGAAGTTGTAGACCATGGACAGCGTTTTAGTACAAAATTCAAGGAACTCACGAACTTGGCAGGCGCGGTCTTGGAATCTGACGATTTGTCGGGTGCGCTCAGGGGTAGCCCAAAAGAGGGAGCCATGGTCTAGCGCCAGGTTGACCAGGAAATTCGACCTGGTATCCACCCTTTGATCTTCGGCAGCAGCGTCCACAAAAGAACCTATTCAACGACATCACCCCAGTTAGATAGAAGAGGAAAACAACTAGAAAAAGTTTTGGCTCGCAAAGCTTACCCGCCATTTCCAAGCTTGCGTCAGTCAACAGTTCAAGCATGAAATTTTCTCGAGACGTAGCTTGTTTAGCCTTACTAACTGCAGCCTCTTTTGCAGCTATGGCTTCTGAAGCTTGCTGTCGTGCAATTTGCTCCTTTTCAGTAGATCTTCGAGATTGTTCCATTATCACAAGTGCTTGCTTCTTCATAGACTGAAGCTGTTGGCGGAGTTCTTCTAAGTCTTGTGCTGAACCCATACTCAAGGAATCTTCAATGAATTCATCATCGACAGGCATTTTCTTCGAGAAGAATGAAGCGGGTAAAGCATTGGAAGGACGAGGAGTTGAAGTGTAGTTATCAAATACCAACTGGAAATAAAAGTTCGACATCAATCATCAAGCAAAGTACATTTCCATTGATTTTCAAAATATTTACATGGCCCTTACAAAAGGAGGGATCCTAGCGATCCAATCATATGCGGTCGCAAGCTACATCTATGCGAAAAGAGAAAGAGAAAAAAAAAGGACAGTAGGGTAATCTACTTGACCTCCATTTTGGCAGAACTGGAGGAGGGCGTTGGCTTGTACCCGAGGAAGGCCAAGATTTTCTTCGGGTGGTGCTTTGCAGCCCTAATCAGGTTCGGCCATTTATCCTGCTTCATCTTCGTGGCCTCGCCAACTTTTGTCCCATTCTGCTGGCTCTCCGCCACCAGTGCTATAGTGCCTTCAACGCCAATCTTCAAATTTTCTTGGCGAAGAGCAAGGCCAAGATCTTCTTTGGGGACGAAGCTTTCGGCAAGGGCAGCAAAGGTGTCGGGTTCCTTTTTCTTCGGAAAGAAGTAAGGGAACAAGCGTGAAAATGCCGTCTGGGCATTAAAAATACTCCGGCGCACCAGGTCAGCATGAATCTCGAGAAGGGACAACGCGTCGAGAAGATGGTTATCCTCAGGCTTTTCCAGCACAAAGTCTTGACTCATCTTCCCTGCTGAAACAAAAGTTTGGGTCTTCAACAAAAAGAAGGGGCGGAAAATCAAAGACAAGGATGAAGATGGATTAGTGAACTTACTGACAAAACGCCGATTCAACGACTCGAGGCGAGCGACGATTTTTCCTTCATTGGCAGTATTCTGAGCGATTTTGTCACTCAGAGCAGTTTCTGCCTCATGAAGCCTCTTCCGAAGATTTTCAATGCAAGAAGCATCCTTTTCAGCTTTCTCGCGAGCTTCTTTGCTTGCCTTAAGTTTGGTGGCAAGGTCGTCAGCCCGTTTGTTCGCGGCAAGGGGAGACTCTGTTGAAAAGCCATAGGAGGGAAGTTAAAATGGCACACAGGACAAGGATAATGTTTCGAGGAGTAAAAAAGATGGATTATTCGACAGGTTACCTTTTAACCCTTCAATAGTGTTGCGGTACCCAATAAATTGGGCACCAAGGTTGATGAAGGGTTGCATCAAAGGCTGTAGAAAAGAAAAAGGAGGAAAAAGTTCAGAGTAATGAACAACTCGACAGATAGGCAAACAAAAGATAGTAAGCTCACATCATCCAAAGCTGGTGTCACGGAAACTCCGGCTAGGAAGAATTGTTCGCCTAGCTCAATCCTCGCTCTCTTTGGCGTAGAGGCTTGGGGGCTAGTGGCAGGAGATGATCTCTGAAGATCTGGATGAGGAGTCGAAGTTTCTTCCGCCGTACGGTGTGTCTCCGACACAACCAGAGTATGAGACGCGCTCATAGGAGCGGCCACATTGGCAGCGGGTTCTTCTTCTTCTTCGTCGCTGAGTACAAAATAGAATGAGATTATTTGACATGGAAATAGATTATTCGGCACATAATAAACTAAAAAGAGCGACAAGGCAACTTACGAGATAATAAGGGCGGACACGTAGGCGTCGAAGGGTTGCGGTCCTTCGGGAGCAGTTTCCTCGACAGGAGAACTGCTCGGCTTGGAGGTGCCGAAATCTTCCACGTCACTCCTCTTCCGTTTGTTTTTTGGAGAAACGGCGGAAGGGATGGACTCGGTTGATTCGGAGGCCTCAGATTCAACTTCTTTTTCCGAGCGAGTCGTCGATTTCTGAGAAACCACGGCTTCACTCTCAGGTTGAGAAGGAACCTGGGGGTCGTCGGTAACAACTGCCTGTTCATCGACATCTCCACCTTCAGGAAGGGGAGGAAGAGGTGATGCAGTTTGGTGGTTCTGTAAAAGATAGGAGGGTATCAATAAAAAGGAGTATCAAGTCACAATAGAGCAGTAGTCGAAAAAGTGAGAGAAGTACAATGCCAGTCAAGATAGAATGAGCAATAAAAAGTAGTCGACAGAAGATAAATTACCTGAGGAAGGGCGTTGGTACCACTGTATGGTGTCACGCGGCAAGATGAAGGGATGGCATCTTTCTTGCTGAGCGAAGAGATTTTTCGGACAAGTTTTTCCAAATCCTTGACCGATAAATCTATCGACACACGATCCACATCTTTGTCGCCAGCATACATCCAGAGGGGGTTTTTGCGAGCCTGTAGAGGTTGCACCCTAATCTTAAGGAAGTACGCCGTTATTTGGATACCCGACAGCTCTTGGCCGCGGGTATTTTGAAGCTCGTGGATGCGAGTCATCAACGCTTCTGTCGCCATTTTTTCAACTTCAGTCGCCTCTGCATCCCAGGATCGGTGATGAAGAATTGTGGAGTTGCCGTCAAAAGGAGCAATGTTGAATTCCAGCGAGTCGGGGCACTGATGACCCACAAGTATAGGGGATCGCAACAGTCTTCGAGGGAAGTATTACCCAATTTATTGATTCGACACAAGGGAGACAAAGAATACTTGTAAGCCTTAACAGCGGATTGTCAATCCAGCTGCACCTGAAACAGACTTGCTCGCAAGAGTTTATCGGTAGCAACTTTGGCAGTGGAAATAGTGAAATAACAAGAAGACGAAATAAAGACAGCAGAGGAGTAAACAGCAGGATTAAAATACTGTAGGCACAGGGACGGATTTAACGGGCGTTGCATTGATGAGAGAAACTCATGTAACAATCAAAGCATGGGCATTTGCAGATAATAATAAAACGGTATCCAAGTACTAATCAATCAATAGGCATGTGTTCCATATAGAGTCGTACGTGCTCGCAATGAGAAACTTGCACAACATCTTTTGTCCTACCAGCCGGTGGCAGCCGGCTCTAGGGAAACTACTGGATATTAAGGTACTCCTTTTAATAGAGTACCGAGCAAAGCATTAACACTCCGTGAACACATGTGATCCTCACATCACTACCATCCCTCCCTGTCCCGATTCTTGTCACTGGGCCATTGGTTCCCGGACAACACATGTATACAACTTGGTGTAAGATCATAAACAACGAATATCTTCATGAATCAATAACATGTTCAGATCTGAGATCATGGCACTCTGCCCTTGACAAGCATTAAGCATAACAAGTTGCAACAATATCATAAAAGTGACATCTACGGATACTAGGCACTATGCCCTAACAATCTTATGACTATTACATGACCAATCTCATCCAATCCCTACCATCCCCTTCAGCCTACAGTGGGAATTACTCACACATGGATGGGGAAACATGGCTGGTCGATGGAGAGGCGTTATGATGGCGGTGAAGATCTCCTCCAATTCCCCGTCCCGCGGAGTGCCAGAACGGAGACTTCTGGCTCCCGAGACGGAGTTGCGATGGCGGCTCTCTGGAGGGTTTCGCGACTTCACTTCCCCGTGCGTTTCAGGTCGAAACCAATAAGTAGTCCGAAGGGGGCGTGGGCCGCCGAGGGGCCACACCACATGGCCGCGCCCCCCGGGCCGCGCCGCCATGTGGTGTGGCCTCCGGCCTCCACTCTCTTGCCCTTCCTGCCCGTCAATATTTTGGTAAATAGGGCCTTCGCATAAATTCCGAGGATTTTCCGAAAGTTGATTTCTGCACAAAAACGAGACACCAGAGCGTTCTGCTGAAAAGCGTTAGTCCGTGTTAGTTGTATCCAAAATACACAAATTAGAGGCAAAACAATAAAGTGTTCGGGAAAGTAGATACGTTTTGGACGTATCAACTCCCCCAAGCTTAGCTTATTGCTTGTCCTCAAGCAATTCAGTTAACAACCGAGCGATAAAAGAACTTTCACGAACACATTTGCTCATATGATGTATATATTCTCATGCTATGGCTAATACTTAAGCAGTTCATAATGAGACACATGCAAATAAGATCATCCAACAGCTATGTCAATCATGGAGAAGTACCAATAATTAATAATAAGCACCATGAATCATGTATATAAGCAGGATTGCAATGTTCATAAGAGAATATGATAAAGTGGTATTACGCTTGCCTGTATTTGATCGGCAAAACATAAATGCCGAAGCACCTCTTGAGTTCATAGAAAGACTAGAAGTAGTGATTGTCAAAGATAAAAGCATCAAAGTTATACCACAATCAATCATATTTTGAGAGCAAGCATATTATACTAAGAATGACAGCTATGCTCCAAGATAGTGTAAAGAAAGAATGGAGACACACATAAAAGTAAAAGATTGACCCTTCGCGAGGGAAGCAGGATTAACATGCGCTAGAGCTTTTCATTTGTAAAGCAGGAGTAAAATTATTTTGAGAGGTGTTTGTTGTTGTCAACGAATGGTAATGGGTACACTAACTACCTCATCAACCGGACTCACAAGAGCGGCTCCCATTTTATTTATTTTTGGTTGGCACTCCTTCCAACCTTTCTTTCACAAACCATGGCTAACCGAATCGGGTGCCTACCAACAATCACATACCATGAAGGAGTGCCTTTTATTTAAGTTTTATTATGATGATGACACTCCCCCAACCTTTGCTCACACAAGCTATGGCTAACCGAATCCTTCAGCATCCAACAATCACAAACCATGGAGGAGTGTCTATTTAAGTTAATTAATTGGACTGGAATCCCATTGCCAGCTCTTTTGCAAAAATTATTGGATAAGCGTGCCACTAGTCCATATGAGAGTCCGTCAAAAGTAAATGACAAGGTTGGAAAGTTAAACACCACATACTTCCTCATGAGCTATGTAAAACATTAACAAATTGAGAAGCATTTTGAAGGTTTTAAAGGTAGCGCATGGAGAATTTACTTGGAATGGTTTGAAATGCCATGCATAGGTATTTATGGTAGACACTTTTGGAACAACTTGGTTTTCAGGTGTTTGGAAGCACGAGCGGCGTTCCCGCTAAGTGAAGGCTAGCAATAGACTGGGAAGCGACAATCAAGAGAGCAATAACCGTCATAATCATGCTTGCGGTAAAATAAATTAACGGAGGCATAAAAGTGATACAAGAACTCTGAAGCAATATAATCGAGGCTTAATTGACTTTTTGTTCAGTCATATGCATGAGTGAGCATGTGCCAAGTCGATATAAATGAATTATTCAGAGGAGGATACCACAATGCCATACTTACTTATGAATAAAACAATGCAAGCAAACATCCATGACATGCTACTCACATTAATAAATTGGAAGTAAGCATGAGAGATCATGAACTACTAGACTTTCATTAAATTACATATACCTCACATGAGCCAACTAAGCATGCTCACATGGATATATTGTGCAAAAATGAAAGCAAATAGAATTCATACCAGCCTCTCACCACAATCGCATTGTCGTAGATCGTCATTATTGTTTTTCACTTGTGTAGCTTGGATAATATGAAATGAAAACCACGCTCCAGCCACCGAAGACCATTGAACTCATGATGAACTTTACAAACCAAAGAAGAACAGCAAATATTTTTGGTGTTTTTGAATTAGAAACAAGAACGAAAGAAAACAAGCAAACAAAGCAAAATCTTTTTTGGGTTTTCTTATAGCAAACTAAAGATAGCAAATAAAGTAAACTAAGAGCAAGGAACCAAATAAACAAATGGTGAAGAGAAACAACAGAAATATTTTTGGTCTTTTTGTGTTTTAGGAAAGAAACAAAGTGAAAACAAAAGAATGCAAACTAACAAAAACACAGAAAAGCAGGATGACAGAAATCTGCCAAATCCTGACAGCAGTACAGAAATCGAAATTAACAAAATCTTCCATTGCTCAGACCAGTGTTCAACTAATGAATGTTAGATAACAACCTGGGGCACATGCTCAAAAATTGGCAACTCAAAATAACGTCTGGCTGTGCGTACGAATTTCTTTGGTAACAGCACAGAATCTGTTTTTGGACAGCACTTCCCCAAATATCATCTCCCTCTCATTAGAAACCACTTTAAGAGACTAAACAAGTATGTACAAGTATCCAGCAACCATAATATGCAAAGAATGAGTGATGCCGGTATACCTCCCAACAAGCTTATGGCCTAAGTGGAGTTCATTCCCACGGTCCCCATGAAGTGGTGTCTTCATAATATGACGAAGAACGACCCTGTTCCATGTATGTGCTGGAGGAAACGCCGGGGCACGTGACGGTGTAGTCGTAGGAGGGCTCATGCTCGGAGTCATGTTGCTGGTGGAATTCCTGTATCTTCATGTTCCTCCACCGCTCCTTAGTGAGCGACCATGATTGCCTTTCTTAATATTGAACAAACCTGGCTGGGGAAGAGGGATTTCCTTCTCATTCCCCTCAGAGAACAACATTCTATAGACCATATTATCTATAGTGGAGTCAGTAGTAACAAAACGAAGGGATCTTCATAGCAGCAATATCTAGTTTCCTAGGGGTTAATGGTACATCATTAGAATCAAGAGGAATATCTAGATGTGTTAAAATGCGCAGCGCAATAGTTCCTCCAAAAATAGGCCCCCTGCTAGACAGGCGGCGAGCAACAAGAGAACCAAGATGATAAGGTGTCTCTCCAGTAAGTGCAACATTCAAGAAAGCAAGATGGTAGCTAGAGATGTTGCTAGTATTTTCTCTACCCAAAATGCTAATAAGCAATGTAATATGCTAAATATTAATAGCTGGAAAGTTGAATGTTTCTATCTTCCTCGCTGGATGGTATGCAATCATCCCTGGTGATCCCTCGGTAGAGCTCCAACAAGTCCCGGGGGTTGTCATCAATCCTCCTTGCTGTACCTACAGGGGAAATACCCAATGCACAACAAAATTCTTCCAATTTCATGGTAACAGGAATATCATAGATTTTGAATGCAACTGTCGGCTCGTATTCCGTGTTGTGGAACTTGAAGCTCTCAACGAAAAATTTGGTGAGCCTGTAGTATTGTCCCCTTTCATCTCCCACATAGGTGGCTAAGTCCGCCCTATTGACAAGGGTGAAGAAATCATCCAATATCCCTGCATATGTCAGAAAATCATAACATGGGAAGGATGAAGCATTAGGAGCCCCATGGTCCTCCTCGGGCGCGAAGCTAGGCGCGATGACATCCTCATTGTAGGATCGCCTAATTTGAGTAGACGCCTGATGGCCTACCGTGCTGGTTGTTGCTTTCTGAACAATTCTCCAAATTTGAATTTCATCATCTTCATTTTTTTCAACAATCATTATAAAATTTGATTTCAAGGTATGTAATTGAAGGGAACTACTATAAGAACTTGCTAGAGTACTAAACATGCATCAAAACTAATTTCTTCCACTTAGAACAAGCATGCAAGCTCACTAAACATGTTATCTACAGCAGCAAAATATTCAAGATATACCTCAACCAAATGAAATTCTAATTGAACATCAAAAGAGTCACATACCAAGGAGTAAATGTGCCAAATTTCAAACAGAAATTCAAGGCTGAGCAAGGAGATCAAAAATCGCGAGCAGTAGAAACACGAGTGAGAGGAACTTGGTACGAGCTTTTCGGGAGAGAGAAGGTGTTGAGGAAGAGATGATGTAGTGGGGCATGGGGGGGTGGCCCACACCACAAGGCATGGCCCCTTTCTTTGTCGGTCAAGCACGGGCCTATGGTAGGCACCTCCCCGGTGCCCCACAGTCATCCTCGGTGCCCTGTGCCTGCCGAAAATAGACCAACGGGTGTAGCCTTTGTAATTTTTAGAGAATTTCTAAAAATGCACATTTCTGGGTGATAAATTAATGATTACTGTACAGGAAAATGATTTCTAAAATCTTAAATGACTAAAGCATATTGTAAACAAAAAGTGCTACAGCAAGTAAAATAGGTGAAGGGAGAAAAAGAAAGAAGTGTTGTTTAGCTCTTTTATGCAATAAAATATACTTGTTAACAAGGTGGATCAAGTCTTGCTACCAAATAAATTTTATATGACATAAGAAGAAATAAACCTCAAATCAATCATGTTACCTTATATTGAATTGATATGGATCCAATCACAAGAGTTTGATATTCTTCTTTAGGCTCATATATAGGACAATCAATGGATCCCATTTTGATAGTTTTCACATTAAAAATTGTATTGACTCCACATACTTTATCAATCCTCTTGGGAAAATAGACAATGTGTTCCTTATCATCAACATGAAAAGTAACCATGCCTTTATTGCAATCAATAACAGCCCCTGCAGTATTAAGAAAGGGTCTTCCCAAGAATAATGGACATATTATCATCTTCGTGCATTTCCAACACAACAAAATCAATTTAATATCAAGCAATGCCGAGTAACTTGAACAGAACATTTTCACATAAACCAACAGAAATAGCAGTAGATTTATCAGTAATGTAAAAGATATATCACTGGTATCAATTATCTAAATCAAGTCTCTTATAAAGAGAAAAAGGCATCACACTCACACCTGCTCCCAAATCACATAGAGTAGTTCTAACATAATTATTCTTGATGGAACAAGAAATAGTCGGTATACCTGGGTCTCCCAACTTCTTTGGAATCTTACCATTGAAGGAGTAATTAGCGAGCATAGTCGAAATTTCCTCATTGGGGATTTTCCTTTTGTTAGTAACAATATCTTTCATATACTTTGAATAAGGAGGCAATTTAATAGCATCGGTCAAGGGATTTGCAAAAATAAAGGTTTCATCCAATCACAAATTTATTATAATGTTCCTCCTCCTTTGATTTTAGTTTCTGTAGGAAAAGGCATTTGCTTTTGAACCTAACGTTCTCTTTCATTACCATGTTTCTCAGCACAAAATCTTCTTTAGTGTACTTTTATTTTTAGCGTGCTTTTCAATGTTCTTTTTCAATTTCTTCTTTATCGAGAGCATCATTCTTATCGTTATCTTTCTCATGTTCATTACCACTTCAGTTTCAGCATCGAAATAGAAATACTATTAGTCATTAACATGTTCAGAAGATTCTACAACATTCTTATGTTTCTTTTTCTTTTTCTTAGATGGACACTAGTTTTAATTATTGGAGATCCTGTTCTCAACTTTGGGATGCCCTAGTATATAGAGATCTCAATAGAAGCACCACCTCTAGTTGTTACTTCACAAGCATGTTTTTCTTTTTAGAATTATTTCCCAACAAGTCATTTTGCACTTTAGTAAGTTGATCAATTTGAGTTTGAACCATTTGAAAATGTTTAACAAGTATCTTAATATCATTGGAGGTTCTCTTCCACAATATCATGCAATTCACTAATATCTCGAGAATTTTCCATTAAATGATTCTCTACCCTCATATTAAAGTTTTCTTGCTTAATAATATAATTATCAAATTCATCTAAGCATTGAGCAGGAGATTTTAAATACGCCTAGTAAAGAGTTGAAGAGAGTGTACCTCAATCATGGATGAAGGGAGAATTGTCTCACATATATCTTTCTATAGGAGGTAAATTTTCACATCTTCGTGTTTAATACTCCTTCTTTATGAGACTCTTGCTTCTCTATATCTTCATCATTTAATTTAATCATACCTCTTCTTCACTATCGGTGCCGGGGTCGGTTCAGCAATCATCATGATTCCCGCCTATTTTAGCCAATAATTCTTTCGCGTTGCCTGAGTTCTTTTCCTAAAACACAAAAAGCACACATCAGTATGCTCTAGACTCAATAGTTAGTCC
This sequence comes from Lolium multiflorum, assembly GCA_030979885.1. Classification (NCBI taxonomy): domain Eukaryota; kingdom Viridiplantae; phylum Streptophyta; class Magnoliopsida; order Poales; family Poaceae; genus Lolium; species Lolium multiflorum. The sequence continues at coordinate 80,314,036 of CM061747.1, forward strand.
ACTATAAAATATATCAAGTAACTCATGCTTTTCTAAATCATAAAGCTGAGTCTAATAAGAGAGTAAAATCTCGCCCAAGCCTCATGCAATTTCTCTCCATCTCCCTGGTCAAAATTATAAATTCTGTGCAAAGCAGCGTGTTGAGCGCTAGCAGAAAGTATTTTAAAGAAACATCACACAAGTCAATTGGATTTAATAGAACCGTGAGGCAAATTATTATTATACCAAGTTTTAGCATCATCCTTTAATGAGAAAGGAAAATTTTAGCGACAAAATAAGTACGCATCTTGACATCATCAGAAAACACGCCACTAAGAGTAGCTACTGTGTTCAACAGCACTTTCTTTTTCAGTACCACAAAAGGGTGTTTTCTCAACAATAGCCATATGAGATAGATCAAGAGAAAAATCATAATCTTTATCCCTAATGTTTATAGGAGATGTGGCAAATTTAGGATCAGGAGATGGTTTATATCTAAAACATGTTCTGCAAGTAACTTTTTAATTTTTCTTGCATCAGTAGTAGCATTGCATTTTTCAACAAAATCATCATCAAGCTCTACATAATCTTCATCAAGATCATCACTAGAATATTCAACAGCTCAGGTGAATTAACAGGTGTAGCAGCATTTTCATTAGGAGTTTCAGGATTTTCAATTTGTCTAGACTTAGCAATTGTAGCATCTAGAAAAGATCCCAATGAACCACTATCATCGAGACAACAGAAACATTATCAATATTATGAGAATTTTCAGATTCAGCAGAAGTACCAGCATGTGAAGCATGTATCCAGAAACAAGTTTATCAATCACACATGTGAATCAAGAGCAACAGAGGTAATGTTTATAGGAGATGTGGCAAATTTAGGATCGGGAGAGATGGTTTATATCTAACAGCATGTTATGCAAGCAACTTTTTAATTTTTCTTACATCATTAGTAGCATTTGCATTTTCCAATAAATCATCATCAAGCTCTATAATCTTCATCAAAATCATCATAGAATATTCAACAGACTCGGGTGAAACGGGTGTAGCAGCATTTTCATTGGGAGATTTTCAGTATTTTCAATTTGTCTAGACTTAGCAATTGTAGCATCTAGAAAAAAGATCCCAATGAACCACTATCATCAAGCACAGCGGAAACATTATCAATATTATGAAATTTTCAGAAGCAGAAGTACCAGCATGTGAAGCATGTGGCGGTGAAACAAGTTTATCAATCACAGATGGTGAATCAAAAGCAGCAGGAGAGGTACTAAGAGTTGTACCTTTTCTTGTGAGTGGATGGTAATATGGCGATCTTAGTATCGGGAGGTTTACCCATGAGGAGAATTTGCAGTGAACAATATCAATCCAAGTGAACTTTAAATAAAGCTATGCTCCCCGACAACGAGGCGCCAGAAATAGTCTTGATGACCCACAAGTATAGGGGATCGCATGAGTCTTCGAGGAAGTATTACCCAATATATTGATTCGACACAAGGGGAGACAAAGAATACTTGTAAGCCTTAACATGAGTTGTCAAAGCTGCACCTAGAGCAGAGAGTATTTAAAGTTTTGTGGCGGTGAAATAGCGGGAAATAAAGACACTGTGATTATAGTAAACAGCGGATTAAATATTTAGGCACGGGACGATTAGGCGTTGCATGGATGAGAGAAACTCATATAACAATCAAAGCATGGGCATTTGCAGATAATAATAAAACGGTATCCAAGTACTAATCAATCAATAGGCATGTGTTCCATATATAGTCGTACTCGCAATGAGAAACTTGCACAACATCTTTTGTCCTACCAGCCGGTGGCAGCCGGGCCTCTAGGGAAACGGATATTAAGGTACTCCTTTTAATAGAGTACCGGAGCAAACGTAACACTCCGTGAACACATGTGATCCTCACATCACTACCATCCCCTCGGTTGTCCCGATTCTTGTCACTTCGGGGCCATTGGGTTCCGGACAGCGACATGTGTATACAACTTGCGGGTAAGATCATAAACAACGAATATCTTCATGAATCAATAACATGTTCAGATCTGAGATCATAGCACTCGGGCCCTAGTGACAAGCATTAAGCATAACAAGTTGCAACAATATCATAAAGTGACATCTACGGATACTAGGCACTATGCCCTAACAATCTTATGACTATTACATGACCAATCTCATCCAATCCCTACCATCCCCTTCAGCCTACAGCGGGGAATTACTCACACATGGATGGGGGAAACATGGCTGGTCGATGGAGAGGCGTTGGCGGTGATGGCGGTGAAGATCTCCTCCAATTCCCCGCGGCGGAGTGCCAGAACGGAGACTTCTGGCTCCCGAGACGGAGTTTCGCGATGTGGCGGCTCTCTGGAGGGCGACTTCGACTTCTCCCCGTGCGTTTTGAGGTCGAAACCAATAAGTAGTCCGAAGGGGGCGTCGGAGGCCGGCCGAGGGCCACACCACATGGCCGCGCGGGCCCCCTACCGCGCCGCCATGTGGTGTGGGGGCCTGGGCCTCCACCCTCTTGCCCTTCTGCTCTGTCAATATTTTGGTAAAATAGGGCCTTCTGCATAAATTTCGAGGATTTTCCCGAAAGTTGGATTTCTGCAAAAAAGACCCAGAGCAGTTCTGCTGAAAACAGCGTTAGTCCGTGTTAGTTGTATCCAAAATACACAAATTAGAGGCAAAACAATAGCAAAAGTGTTCGGGAAAGTAGATACGTTTTGGACGTATCAGGCACTGGTGCACCATGTCATCCCACCCACTCCTAGCCATGGGAATTTGACGTCGAAGTACTTGACATCAGGGCGGACGCAAATAACAACACCGCCTATGTTGTAGGCGATGTTGTGGGAGCCATTACGGGGAGGAGGAGATACGCTTCCACAGAGCCCAGTTAGGATGGACTCGAGGAAGGACTCGCAAAGAGTGATGAAAATAGAGATGTGGAGGATGGAGTTGGGAGTAAGATGGTGAAGTTGCAACCCATACACAAGAGCAGACGCAAAAATTCGTGAATGGGTGCAGAGAGGCGCGAGATCGAGATGGTCAACGAAACTAATCCGATAACCAATGGGAGGCGCCGGGAAGCTTTCTTCGCAGGAAGAGCGCGCATCCTTCTTCTTGCTCAGCCCAAGTTTCTTCAGCAGGTTGATTACGGGTGGAGCTCGAATATCTCCACTCGGCGTTTCATCTTGCCTTCAATATGAGATGTTGTCATCTGATTGGCAGCGTGGCCACAAACCTTAGTGGAAGTGAATGTACAAGGACGTCGCCTAGAGGGCGGGTGAATAGACGGTGTATAAAAACTTCTACTTGAGAGCTAAACTAGGCGGAATAAAACTACACATGTGTTTACTAGTTTAGCTCAAGGCCTATCAACTAGAGGTTTGCCTAAGAGCACCAACAACCTATGCTAGCATGATGAGCACAATGTGATAACAAGCTAAGTATAGCACATCAAGCAAGATAGATATAACAAGGTAAAGCGCATAGGTTAAGGAGCTCGGGTTGAGAAGTAACCGGTGCACGAGGAGATGATGATGTATCCCGAAGTTCACACACTAAGGTGCTACGTATCCGTCTGGAGCGGTGTGGAGGCACGAGGCACTCCAATGAGCCACTAGGGCCACCGTATTCTCCTCAAGCCTTTCCACCAAAGGAAAGCCTCGATCCACTAAGGGACACTTGAGGGTGGTCACCGAACCCGTACAAGCTTGGGCAAACACCCAAGTATCACACTTGAGGCAACTCCACAACGAGGAGGCTCTCAAGTACACGGCCACAAGAGGCAACACACACCACCAAGGAAACACACTCCACCTAGGATGCTAATGCGCCACAAGAGGCTAACACACTCCACCAAGGAAACCAACTCCACCAAGGATGCTAATGCGCCACAAGAGGCTAACACACTCCACCAAGGAAACACACCACCAGGAAACACACCACTAAGGCAAGAACACCACTAAGGTAACAAGGCCACTAAGGCAACAACACCACTAAGGTAACATGCCCTCTACGAGATCGAAACCCCGGAGAGAACCCAAACCGATGCACCTAATAATGGCTAAGAACACCACTAAGATGCCCAAGTTCTTCTCTCCCAAATTCCAACAAAGCTACACAAGCTATTGGGGAATAAGGGAGGAAGAACAAATATGTGGAGAAACACCAAATAACTCCAAGACCTAGATCTAGCAAGATCCCCTCACTTGTAGAGGGATTCAATTGGTGAAGCTCTAGATCTATGTCTCCTCTCTCCTTTCCCCCAAAAATATGCAACAAATAGTGGGGGGATCAAGAGGAGGAAGAAAGAGCTCAAGGTCAACAATGGAGGAGAGAGAATGGAGGGGAAGAAGTGGTTGGGTCGGAGGTGGAAGAGAGGTATAAATAGGGGGCCCAAAATATAGCTGTTGGGGCTGAGAAAACGGTCAGATTCGCGCCCGAGCTACTACCGCTTAGTTACGGTACTTAAGCGGTACCATAGGCGGTACTACCGCTCACAAGCGGTACTACCGCTCAAGGTACCACAAAGGTACCGTAACTTGTTCTGTGGGACTTTTTCAGCCGTAACACTAGTTATGGTACTTAAGCGGTACCATAGGCGGTACTACCGCTCACAAGCGGTACTACCGCTCAAGGTACCGTTTGTTCCGTGGGACTTTTTCAGTGCAATGTAAAATCCATAACTTGAGCTACTCGGAATGACATGAAACCAATTTTGTCGGAAAGAGGACGACAAGAGATATCACTACAGAAAGTGAAAATATGGAAAAGAGTGAGTGATGATTTTCTCATGGTCATAGAGGTGTAAGCTCTCAATATGGTATATCGGGAAAATCATCACCCTCGCACATGCAAATGCACAGAATCCGTTTTCGATGAGCTAGAGCTTGTCATGGAGATGAACACAAGCTCTAACTCATCTCATGGATAAGAACCAAGAACAACCAAGAAACATGATGCAATGCATGCAAGGTTTGAGCTCTCTCCGATGATGCGATCCACTATCCTATCGAGCACAAACCTAAACCTTGCGCGTTCCTCTCGAGTCGGCAAGCTCCATCTTCATCCTCTTCATCATTGTACATGCCACCGTTTCTTCGATCTTGTACGCACGCCACCGTCTTCATCCATCTTCATCTTCAACATGGTCTTCGTCTCTCTTCGACACCGTCTTCGTCATTGTACTCTATCTTCTCCATCTTGAAACCTTGATACCAACACATGGCTATGGACCTAAGATAGATACTCAATGCAACCGTTAGTCCATAGGGATTGTCATCAATTACCAAAACCACATGGGGGCTCCATGTTCTTTCAATCTCCCCCATTTGGTAATTGATGACAATTTCTTTGAGAGGGTTTAAATATGGAATTTAGCGAACAACCCAAGTTTAATATTTAGAACAAACCCATAATATATGCATGTGTGAATGAACTTGAATTTCATTACATATACCTGCAATTAAAGCCTAGTGGAGTATCCTCTAAATATTCAACCATGCAAAGCAACAAATGCTAGGCATGAAAGGCAAATGCTTAAGAACCAAACAAAAGCAATTCCCTTAAACCCTCCAAACTTATCCCCCATTGGCATCGATTGCCAAAATGGATGAAAGGTTCGGAAGGCCAATATAGTTAGAATTCCTCCATAAGGTGTGCATTTCTCATAATGTGAGTGAAATCAAATGCACGTATTCAATGACGAATACCGGGAGGAAATCCAACTATATTGAGGATCAATTGCAAGAGGATGTGAAGGTGAGAAAGCTTTGACAAATGAAGCAAGCAATCCAATGACCCAAAAAGAAACACAAGCTTAATAAGAGGCAAGTAAAAAACGAAGCTTGTGCCAAAATCAATTATGAGTGCTTGAAAATGCAAATAGAACGAAATGAGCACTCATAACAAATTCTTTGTGGAGCCATCAAGAGACAAACAAGAATGGTAGGAATGGACTCCAACAAAGAGGGATATCAAAAGATATGTACCATCTCTCATGTGTATAAGTTTCTCTAAGTGGGCAACATCACGAAGATATTTATCCACAAAGAAACATGCACACACAAGATAGGTACGAGAGAAGAAGAGCAAGATATCCAAGGTGAAGTAACACAATATACGAATGAGACATTTGCTTTATAGCACGGCCAATGGCTCATATTTATCTCATTGTACATTGAACAACTTCAACCAAAGACATCACAAGAATCACCAAGAGAAGGAGATAGTTGAGATGCTTTGAGAGAGGCAAACAAGTATCACCAAATGAAACACCAAGGATACCCCATGGTTGGATACAAGATAGCATGCATGAGGGGATTGATACTTGTTACCCGGATGCAATGGTGTGATGTAGTAGATATGAGTTAGTTATAACATCATAGCTCGCCTCCTATAGCCACTTGTCCTCCACTTCTTCTTCATGAGTGAGACGAGCATCCAAAGCATCACCAATGTACCTAAGACACAACTCAAGTACAAAGTGGTCCCCAAACTAATTGGGTCCTAGTAGTTAGTGAAACTACAACACATAGGACAAACTCCACGTAAATATGTGCATATGGATATGAATTTGAATTTCATGCACATCTTAGCCGATTTAGGATTATGGTGGAATTTTCCCTATGTATTGGATCAACGAAAGCAAACATGCCATAAGATATACATGAAGTAAATATGCATGCAAGACTTTCAAGAACCAAATGGAGATATGACTTGGACAAAATGCAAAATAGAACACGATGGCACACAAAGGTGTGACGTGTCAAAAGGTTGTCCAACCCATATCCAAGAATCAAATCAACGCAAGATTGACCGCAAAGTTCAACAAATGAACTAAACACAACGAGCAAGATGATATCCAAAACAAGCATGCTCAAGGAATTATCTCATTTTAGGAAAGTAAAACCAAATATAAAGTAATGAGATAACCAACTCCCAAAGAAAGCAAGGTTCCAAATAAACCAAACCCTCAACACTTTTCATGATGGCAAAAAAGTACCGAAAAGAAAAGGTTTGTCTTCCAACGTCAAATTCTTGAAACAAGAGAGTGTTCGAACAAACATAGGAGAGCTCCCCCAAGATTAGTGCACTATTTAGGATTTTGCATTTAAATACAAAATGCACAAATGCAGGATCATCGCTCAACCATTGTTTATCAAAACACTAACAAGGTTCAAGTAAGATAAGAGTGTTAATAAGCAAGGAAGACATATGGGAGTCTAACCCACAAGGACAAATTCTTGGCAAGAAATGAAGCAATTGAGCACATGAGCCAAGTGTGAGGATGATCCGGAACAATACCACACAATTTATTACCAATTGTCCAAGGACAAGAGGTATTTAGGAAATATTTCCATATGGTAGTTTGTGAGCATGTCCAAGATCATCTTCACAACAAAGAAAGCATATGGTAAAGGATAAGAATTGACCATAATGCAAAAGGAGATTCTTGAGAGCTTCAATTGGTTACACCAATCATGCAAGGCAATGAATAGCATAACATGAAGCACATGATTTTCCAAAGAGTATATGGAGCTAGCAATACAATGTGGAAAACCATGCCAAGAAAAACTCCCAAAAACAAAATCCAAGAGAATAGCAATAAGAGCATTTTACGCAAAATGGGTTTTGTTTGAGCACACACATAGGAACAAGATAATCTAAAATATCAATTCTATGTGACACAACCTCAAATGTTCACATTTTCTAGGCTTGTAAGATGCACAAAGCATAATACTCCCCCATAATGTGATAAAGATATTTTTCGTGCAAGAGGCAAATAAGAACCAAGTGAGATAATTAATGGACATTATAGCACATTTTAGGATTGTGAAATGCACAAAGCATATCACTCCCCCAAAATGGGATAGTCCATTAATTTCTCACATGAGCCAACAACTAAGATATCAATAAGATGCAATAGGCTCAACAAAGAACAATTGTACATGATGTGCCACCCAACATATATAAGCATGATAGCAAGATAAGCAAGTAGGAGACACAACATACACAACCACATGCAAGGTACAAAACTAACACATGTAAGGGAGCGAGTAACTTTCAATGTAAAGGAGTTGAGGACTCGTTACCGCAAGGAGGTGCATGGGTAAAGGATGAAAGGAATAGTACTTGACAGTGAGAATGATGAAGATCCCCCAAGTCTTCATGAACTAGTCAAGCCTCCATGCCCTCCACTTGTACCTATTGATCAAATTTTGGCTTGTTGGTCCCCAACCAGTTGGGTCCTAAGAGTTAGTCACAATAGGCTTGGCAACCCAAATGGTTCTTTTTACGAAACCACTTTGAGTGCCAACAAACTTAAAAACACATTTCCAACCTTATCCTTGCAAAGAGAATAAGCACCATCGATCAAGATAGGGTTGGATGAGTTACCACTAGTGCAAAAGGAGGAGATGTGGCCCTTCTCACGGCATCTGTAGCATGTTCTTCTCTTCTCCTTCTTCTCACTTGATTTCTCCACAACGGGAGCCTTGGCTTGATCTTTTGGGTGGCCTTTCTTCAAGTCGTAGACCTTGAGCTTGGCCTTGAGGTAGACCATGAGCTCCATCTTGAGGCCTCTTCCCTTGTTTCTTCTCGCCAAGTGGCTTCTTCTTCAAGGGGAACAATCTAACATGATGCCCTTCAATCTTGCACTTGAAGCACACAATCTTGGCGGGGTCCTTCACATGCCCATGGCCCTTCTCGGTTGTGCGTGGTGGACTTGTTCTTGTTGTGGAGTTGAATCCAAGTCCACTGCTGTCATGATGGATCTTCCCATCATGACTTTACCAAGTCCTTCTTCAAAGAAGTGACTCGGGCCTCGAGCTCTTTAATTTCCTACATGGTTAGTAACAACACAAGTACTATGGAAGTGGAAGCTTCATTGTTAGAGAAACAAGGCAAGGCATGTAATTCACCACAAGATATAGCAATAGCATGGGTGGGTGAATTACTAGCACTAGCACATGGAATTGTAGAGCAACAAGGCAGAGAAGGTAGTTCACCACAAGATAAATCAATAGCATGTGTGGGTGAACTAAAAGCACTAGCACATGGCAAAATAACACTTTGAGAGGTAGTGCTAGTACTCACATGAGGCTCACAAGATTTTACCTTTGACATGATAGCCTCATGAGCTAACTTTAGCACATTATGAGAGACTAGAAGATCATCGAAGCTGAAAACACTTTCTTCCAATTTCTCATAATTGCTTGTTAGCAAAGCAAGTTGAGCCCTTAGCTCTCCTTCAAGATGGATGCTTCACAAGAGGTAGAGTTAGTAGCACAAGCATTATCAATTATAGCACAAGGAGAAGGCAACTTAGCAAGCTCTATTAGGTTGAGAGCCTTAAGTTGCTCATGTGACTCGGTGAGTTTGATGAGTTCAATCTCAATGGCCCTAGAGCCATTTTTGAGAAGCTCAAAATCCTCAAGGAGTTTAGCATGAGAAATTACTAGCTCATCATTTTTAATTTGAAAATCATGTGCCACCTCTAAAGCTCTATCACGAGATTCCTTTACCATAGATAGCTCTAGATGCTCAAGAGATTCATTGGTGGTTTGTTGTTCTTCAAGAGCTTCACTAAGAGTTGCAATCTCATTTGCATACTCGCGCTCATGCTCTTCCTTTTTCTCAATAATTTTTGTGCTCTCAATGGCAAAAGTCAAGATTTTCGTGAATTTAGAGCAAGCAAATTTCTTCTTATGAAGAGCATGAAAAACCAACTCACCCATCATGTTTAAGGAAGCAACATTAGTTCTTCCATATCATCTCATCATCACTGATTAGATGAGTTCCAGGAAGGGAGATACCTTAGAATCTTTAGCCATAAGGCAGAGTCTGTAAGAATATAGTGAATGAGGATGAAGTAGTTGAGCTCCATCAAGATCTTGTCTTGGCTTATAGTATCTTAGTTTTCTCTACATTGTTAGTGCACAAATACAGAAAGCAAACAGTTATCATAGCCACAAGACAAGGCAAGCATATAACATGGGATGAAGATATGCAAGGACTATCAACACAAGCATGTAGACATTTATAGTGCTATAGTGAACAAGTCAAAGATGAAACATTGCAATGGGATAGAGATGAAGAATCATCAAGAGAAGGCTCACCATCAACAATGCAATGTTCATCACCACTCACCATAGCATTACCTCTATCTTACCACACATTGGTGAAGTGGAAGGAGTGTGATCATCCTCAATGGTCTTGGACCCACCATATGTATCTCCAAGCTTTGTCCAAAACTCATGAGCACTCCGGAAAGGCGCGATGGAGGAAATCACTACATGACTCACAACACGACAAAGCACTTTAGTAGCTTGAGCATCTAGTAAGAGTTTTTCTTCTCCTCAAAAGTTGGATTTTGTGGATCCTTAGGAGAAGAAAAACCCATATCAAGAATTTGCTCCACATGTGGGTGCATGCCCCTAAAATAATCAAGCATGTAGAATTTCCAAGCATCATAATTAGTGCCATCAAATGTATAAGTGTCATTGTGCACTAATCCCGTCATACTCTCTAGGCGGTGAAGCCCAACAAGATAAGAGAGCCCTAGCTCTGATACCAATTGAATGCACTAGGACGTTGCCTAGAGGGGGGTGAATAAGCGGTGTATAAAAACTTCTACTTGAGAGCTAAACTAGGTGGAATAAAACTACACATGTGTTTACTAGTTTAGCTCAAGGCCTATCAACTAGAGGTTTGCCTAAGAGCACCAACAACCTATGCTAGCATGATGAGCACAATGTGATAACAAGCTAAGTATAGCACATCAAGCAAGATAGATATAACAAGGTAAAGCGCATAGGTTAAGGAGCTCGGGTTGAGGAAATACTTAGGTGCACAGGAAGCGACCGATGCCTCGGGTTCACACACTGGGTGCTACGTCTCCACGTCTGGAGCGGTGTGTGGAGGCCTGAGCACTCAATGAGCCACTGAATCGCATGTTCTCCTCGAGCCTTTCCACCAAGGGGAAAGCTCGATCCATAAGTGACAAGGGATTAACTTGTCAATGTCAGCATATGACTAAGTTTCCCAGATTGGAAGCAGGGGGCAGAAGTGATCTGAAGGTTTCAATGAAAAATACTCGCTGATTATAAGACTAGGGTTATGTGACAGTAGTTCGATCCTTTCTTTGTCCTCGACTCCTTATATAGGAGGCGGAGCAGAGAGTTAATGCACAGGATTACGAGAATAAGGAGTTTCTAACAAAATAAAATGGAAATTACAAATCTCTATTCTCCCTAATACAACTCTAACTTTCCTTAATACTAACTAGGCTTCCGAACTTCATATTCTTCGACTTGTGGGCCTTCAGTAAAACCCAGGTACCATCTTCGGCAGGCCCATTGGGGATGCCTATGTCAGTAGCCCCCGATATTTTGCTTGAATTGAAGAATCAGGGAAAATCTCCAACTTTACAATCATCCAATAACTTTGTCGATTTTATTGCATATCTTTAGACACGCAATTATATTATTGTACAAGGATAATGGTAGTTGGGGCTAGTTCATATGACGGATCAGGTACTAGTTACCTGCTCTAGTGGCAATCCGCAGAAACCTACTTCAAGATCACGTCCCTGGAATGATCTTGGGATACTGGTGTAAACTTCGACGGGTGCAGCAGGTCTTACCGTGCACATCGAGTCCACGGTCATGTTTATCGGGTACCTGGCGTGCGTAGGATTTTTCTTCGTATACGTGATACGGAAAAAGTAACAAGCCCGACCGTCGGAAGGCGGTGCCCGCCACTCGAACGGATGCGGGGTCTTACGCCGCCCGAAGTTTGCGGCATTCGGAGATATTCGTGACTTTGACGCTACGAGAATATATTGTCGAGTGCTTTTGGTGTTGGAATAGCACATTTTAGTGAGTCAACGGATGACTTATCTTGACCTCCCGATGGGAGTATATGTAGAGTTGTTTATAACTCGAAGTATACTCACTTCCTCTTTCTTCTCTTTATATTATTTTTATATTTCATCGGGCGACAGCGTTCCCGATGGGAATGCTCAAGGCTGTGGGGGCTGTGCGGATTTGTAGGCTCAACAAATTAATACCTTCTTGTCGCTATATTGTTATTCCTTCTCGAGCTTTTCACATCTATCGGGTGCGTGACCAGCGCTCCCGATGGGAGTAGCCCCGAGGCTATGAACAAATGCTTGCGTTTGGTCATAGGCTCTCGCCATTTCTATCTTGTCATACTCGAAATTTTCTATTTTTCCAAAGTAGCCCCTGAGCCAAAAACTTGTATTTGGTCAAAGGCTCTCGAGATTATCAGTCGTTCTTTCCTGTCGCCAATTTTCACATCCCTGCTGCCAATGTTTTTCCATTGGTAAAATGACATCAGTGCTGACGTTGGCCACGACCTCTGTATTGGGAAGATGCGAGCAACGCTCTCTCTCTGTCTTGCGGGCCCAGAACCCTCATTAGTTTGACACGTCGTGCAAGTGGGGGACACACTTCCTCCGCTTTTACTGGCGCACGCACTGTAGCGCCTATTTCTTTCCTTCACAGTGAAAATACGTTTCTACCCCTCCTCCACGTGTACTGCATCCATATCACAATTTTTCCATCCAACGGTGCGTTGTTTCGTTGATTCTATATTTAAGGTCATCTTCTTCCTCCGTTCGTCCTTTCGCTCACGCCGCACCTCTGCTCTCCTCTGCAAAAATCCCCATTGCGCCCAACACTTCCTGAGCTCAACCATACTCACGCTTTTCGCCTACGCCATTGTTGATGCCACCTCGGAGACTCACCAGGCACAGCACTCCCGAGTCCAAGATGGCGACCGCAGATCTGGGGAGCACTGAGTGGGAGAGATCCAAGATCTCCCCCCAAGACATCAACTTGCTGAAGAAACTTGGGATCAGCAAGAAGCAAGACGCGCTGCGCTTCCCCAGCGAAGAAAGCTATCCATGCCCTCCTATGGAGTATCGGGTCAGTTTCGTTGACCATCTCATCCGCGGTCTTTCTTCCCCCATTCATGATTTTCTGCGTGGGTTGCTTTTTGTCTATGGATTGCAACTTCACCATCCTACTCCCAACTCCATCCTCCACATCTCGATCTTCATCACCCTGTGCGAATCTTTCCTTGGAGTCCAACCTAACTGGTCTCTATGGAAACGCATTTTTCTCTGTCGCTGTAATGGCTCTGCCAATGTTGCCTATAACATAGGCGGTGTTGTTATCTTCGTCCGCCCCGATGTCGAGTACTTTGACGTCAAATTCCCTGACTCAGTTCAAGGGTGGCGCAAAAAATGGTTATATATCCATGAAGAAAACCATAACTCGGTAGAAGATAACATTCCCCCTTTCGATGGTGCCGAAAAAATCTGTCGCCGCCGGTCAGAGGCTAGCGACGAAGAAAAAGCGGCGACAGAAGCGCTGATGACACGCATCCGCGATCTTCAAAATACCCGTGGACAAGAATTGTCGGGTATCCAAATCACGGCGTACTTCCTTAGGATTAGGGTGCAGCCTCTACAAGCTCGCAAAAACCTCCTTTGGATGTATGCTTTGGCGATGAAGATGTGGATCGCTTGTCAGAAGCCAGATTGCTCAGTCAAGGACTTAGAAAAGCATCCGAAAGATCTAAGTCAAACAGCAATAAAACCCGTCCCATCATCTTCCCAGGTATTGACGCCATATAGCGCCACCAACACGCTCCCTCGGGTAATATATTGTTATCATTGTTTATTTGCCATTCCTTTTCTTTTCTCTTTTGGTATTGCTTTTTCTTCGACTGATGTTGCGATAAATCCATGCCGATAATTTTTCTATCTTGTCCAAAACCATAAAGCTGCGTCTCTCTTCCTCCCTTCCAGTGGGGAGAGTCGAAGCAGTGCATTGTCTCGACGACAACCCAGGCACTTCTCGCCCGAGTGAAACGCGGGTTCTGAAAATCCCGCGACATCCTCGAAAAGGAAGTTGAAACCGAGGCTACCGCATCGGCACACTCTCCTCCCTAGCTGCTTCTCCAAGGAATAAGAGAAAGAGGGGCGAAGTTGCTGATTCCGGCACCTCCAAAGCCGGCGCATCTCATGCCGAAGAAGTTATTCCTGATGCTGGAAGGAAAACTTTCGATCCTTATGAAGATGCTCTTGTCAGCTCGTAAGTTCCTGTTGCTCTTTGTTGTTTGTTCTCGATATTTTGTCTATATTGTTTCTTATTTCGTCGCCTTGTTTATTGTAGTGGCGACGAGGATGAAAATCTACCTATTGACGCGACTGCTCGAACGAGTACGTCCCGTACTTTAGTTGTCTCAGAAGCTCAACCTGATGGGGACGAAACTTCGCCTCCTCAACAAGACACAGAGCATCCAACTCCAGTTGTGAGCCCCCGAGCCTCTTCACCAAAGAGAGCTAGGGTGGAGCCAGCCAAGGAGCCTGCCATGTTAATTGGTTGTTCCACGACTCCTTTAATGGAGGAAGTAAGTTGTTTCTTTTTCCTGTACTGATTTCAATGCTTTGAACTCCCCTCTGTTTATTTCTTGGTGATGTCGAGCTTTCGCTTCCTATATTGATTTTCTTTTCTATGGTCTTCTCTTCAGCCTTTAATGAAGGAATTTATCCGCCTCGGTACCCAATTTATCGGGTATCGCGATTATGCCGCTAAGCTTGAAGGTACTATCTTTATCTGCCTCTTCTTGCTGAATATACTCCGTCGCTATTTTGTCACGATGTTTCACTTGTCGTTTATTATGCCAGAAACTCTTGCGGAATCCAACAAACGCGCTGACGCTCTTGCTATCAAGTTAGAGCAAAGCGAAAAAGCTCGCAAGAAGGCTGAAGCAGATGCTGCCACCGTCGAAGATCTTCGAAAAAGACTTCATGAGGCGGAAACTTCTTTGAGCGACAACATAGCTCACCAGTCTGCTCACGAGAAAGAAATCCTTACTCGCTTGGAGTCGCAAAGTCGACGTTTTGTCAGTAAGCGCATAGATCTTTGCTGTTTCTTCAGATCATTTTGTTTGTCCTTGCTTGCTTTTTCTTGACAAACTTCTTTTCACTCTTTCAGGGAAAACGCAACAAGATTATGAGCTGGAAAGTCCTGAAGGTGATCAGCTTCTCGACGCGCTGTCCCTTCTCAAGATTCATGGAGATGAAGCTCGTGAAGGTCTTGCTGAAGCCAGGACTGGTCCGCGGCTTTTTCCATAGTTCTTCAAGAAGAAGGAGGAACCCGCGACTTTTACTGCTCTCGCCAAGTGCTTCAATTCTCAAGAAGATCTTGGGCTCCAACTTTGCCAAGAAGGATTGAAAGTTGGTGTTGAAGGTACGATCGCCTTGGTTGCTGACAGCCAACAAGAAGTCGACTGGGCAAGAGTTGGCAACACGGAGGAGATGGAAACGAAGAGGTGGCAGTCGTTGATTAAGGCTGCCAAGCCCAACTCAAAGAAAATCCTCGCCTACCTCGGATACAAGCCAACTCCTGCTCCCAGTTCAAGCCGGAGGTCAAGTAGACCACTTTGTCTTCTGTTTTGTTTTACCTTTCTTTTGATGCTGTCGCCATAGTAGTTTTGGCGGCAACATAGCTCCAGTAGTTCATTAGGGATCTTCCTTTTGTAATATCCATGTAAACACTTTGAATATCAATGGAGATCTATTTTTTACTTGATGATTGATGTCGAAACTTTTGTTTTCAGTTGATTTTTGATAACTACACTTCAACTCCTCGTCCTTCCGATGCTTTTCCTGCTTCATCCCATTCGAAGAAAACTCCAGACGCTGAAGGACTTGCTGAAGATTTCTCGGGTGCGGGTCCATCACGAGATTTGGAAGATCTTCGCCAGCAGCTTCAATCCATGAAGAAACAAGTACTCTTGGTGATGGAACAATCCCGAAAAGCAACCGAAAGGGAAGCAAATTGCACGTCTTCAAGCTCAAGAAGCTACGGCTGCCAAAGAAGCTGCAATTGCTGAGGCTAACCAAGCCACTTCTCGAGAGAATTCCATGCTTCAACTGATGAATGACTCCAGCTCGGATATGACAGGTACGCTTCGTTACTTGATCACAGTTGATTCTTATCTTTGTTAGTTTTCCTTCCTTGCTGATTCCTCCATTGAAAACATGTTCTTTTTTGGATACTGCTGCCGAAGATCAACGTGTTGAAGCTCGATCTAATGCGCTTCTCAAGCTTGCATTGGAGGATGGTTCTAATTTTTGGGCGACGCCTGAACGTACCCGCCAAATCGTCAGATTTCAAGATCGCGGTCGGAGTCCGCGATTTCTCGACTTCTGCACAAGGACGTTGTCCTTAGTTTATAACACCATGTTCCCGCGCAAGTCAGAAACCCTTCCTGCTCTGATGGAGAAGTTTCGGGATGCTCCTCGAATCCACAGCGTTTTGTGCGGGCCCAATTAGCTGTTGGCGCAAGGTTTGCTATGATGATGATACAAATCTGCCAAGTTAGACATGAGTCGAATTGTTGCCAAGTGCCTGGCCAAGATGGCGAAGAGGAACGTCGGCAAAATTGATGACATTGTGACCCCTGTTGCAGAAGATATGAGAGCTTCTTCGGATGGACGCTGAGTTCTTCGTGAAGGGTAGCTGCTCTTTGAACATAGTACTTTCGTGCTACAAATAATGAGCGATTAACCATAGATGATATATTAGGTAGTGATTAGATGTTTTTTTCCTTGTACATCAGACCCATCTTGATGATTTTCCTTGTATATTGTAAACACAATCTATGTTGTATAGCTGCTGTATATTTCTCGTCAAGCCCCCGAGCTTGTTGGTGGCGATTTTTCTCCATTGTGTATGCGGTTGGGCCAAGCAGACAAAGCTCTGAATGTACTATATTTGCGGTGTTAGCCCCGAATCTCTTTTTTGTGCAGTCACTATTTTGTATCTTTTATTTGTTTGGCGAGGTGCTTCGCACAAAGTAATGTTTCTCTGGGTGTGTTAAATTACGACATTGTATATGTATATTGTATCTTCTGGGTGCAAGCCCCCGGAGCCTGTCGAAGAAAAAGATGTATATCTCCACTATCTTTATTATATTGCAGCTCCGCCCGCCTCATTGAAAACCTTTTCCGGCCCACTCGGTGCCCCGAAAAATGAAAAGAGTGCGTCTGAAAACTCGCGGGCGTTTCGGTACATTGTATGTTTACAAAGAAGACTATATTTTAAGCGTAAAAACGCCAGAGCTGCGCCACGTTCCAAGGATTTGGCTCGGCAACTCCACGGCTCTTCTTGTCCTTGATTACGCGCTCCTCCATAGTTAACCGTGATGATGTATGGGCCAAGCCACGACGACTGGGATTTTTCGTGGCTTTTTTGCGTGAGCGAAGAACTAAGTCACCTACACGGAAGGATCTTGGTATGGCACATTCATGATAATTTTAAGTCCCGTTGGTACTTGGTAACTCGGGACAATACTTCATCGCGAGCTTCATCGAGTGCATCCATCATCCTCCAGAGCTGCGATCTTGAAGCTTCTTCCCTCATATTCCGCTACTCTTGAAGTTATGCTCTATTTCCTCAACATGACACGGCCTCAGCTCCATTGGACCATAAAACGGAGTTTCTGTGTATTGTATTTGGTGGTCTCCATAACAGTAGACGCTCCTAAGCCCAGGTATGTGAAGCTACCCAAGAGTGCTAGCGAGCGTTTCTTGACCATTGCATATGTGCAGGTTGGCTTTCTCTAAAGTGACCAGCTGGTTTTGGTGCGCCACGGAGGCAAAGTGTAATTTTTAATACCTACCTCTGCACAATATGCCTTGAACTCATTGGATGTGAAATTACTGCCATTGTAGTGGCTTGATCTTGTTGGGAGACATAAATCGAAAAATGATGCTTTCCACGAACTTGTTGCTGATGCATCTGCTTCCCAGTTGCCGACTTTGCTTCTATCCACTTTGTAGAACTTGTCGACAGCTACAAGCATATACTCGTACCCTCCTGTGAAGCCTTGTTACATTCCCGCCCATATCAAGACCCCATTGAGCAAAAGGCCATGACAGCGGTATTGGCATAAGCTGTTTGCAGGAGAATGAGTTTTGCGGCAAACCTTTGACATGCATCACAGGTACGCACTATATGGTAAAACCTCAATTCTTTGTTAACCAATAGAACCCTGCTCGAAAACCTTGGCTGCTAGCTCTACTGTGCGTGGTGTCCTTTCTCCTTCGCCCCATCCTTCACAATCAAACTCCTTACTCGGAGGAGTGTGACGCAGCGTTGCCAATACTCCCAGAGATACTTCGTTTTATACAATCCTCCCTTTTACCACGAGTAAAAGCTTTGGATACTTTGATAACTCTCCTTGCTTCAAGCTGGATCGTCGGGTAGTTCCTTTCTCAGAATATATGCTATGTACGCTTGCATCCATGGAATCTGTATCATCATTACTACTTCAGGCTCTTCCTCTTCTTCTGATGGTATTTCTTTAGCCCCCGAGAGATTCTTTTCCTTCTCCTTCTTCTTTGTTCTTCGGCTTGGTGGATCTCTCAGATATCTCTTCCCAAAACACGCCGGGTGGTATTGCGAGACATTGCGACAGTTTACCTCGCATCCATCAAACAACTTCTCGAGCTCATTATACACCTCCTTGTCTTTCTCTTGCTGGGTGGCTTTATCACATTGATTCATTTTCTTGAGCCACCAATTGGGAGTAAGCCAAGATTTTAATCGGGTTATACAACGCACCATCTTCATCCCGTGTATGAGAGCTTTGTATTCTGCCTCAATTGTTAGATGCGTTTGGGAGCGTCATCCGTAAGACATACTTCAATTTATCGCCTTCGGGTGATATTGGTATCACGCTTGCTCCGGCTCACTCAATCTCTTGGACACTTCGAAGTTCATAGTCCCAAGTTCTCGATAAATCCGGGGGTCCCGTGTTTTGTAGCTTCATCCATTCCGCAATAAAATCAGGCAATATTTGCGACTTTATTGCCTTTCTTCTTCTTTCATACGTGATGTCCCGAGGGAAAAGCTCTATTCCCCAAGACACGACCCGTAGCCTCTGGATTGTTTAGTATATTGGATAAGGGCGCCTCATTGACCACTATTATCGGGTGTAAAATCCATATACCAACTACATTTCTGGTACCGTTGTTTGGAAGCGATAAAACTTGTGACGAAGTATCTGCGGCAGATTACACTCCATGGGAATTTCCTTTGTGCCTCTTTCTTCTAGCACTCAACACCACCTGAGGTGTGGCAGCGATATATATAACAGGAGAGGCTCCTTCTCCTTTGGCGCCACCATTGGTGGTGTCGAAGTTGTGCGCTTGAGATCCTCGAAGGCTCTATCACTTCTTAGTTCCATTGGAATTATCCCTTGCTTGATCAATGCGTGAAACGGCAATGCCTTTTCCCCTAGCCTGGCGACGAATCTGCTTACTGCGACTCGCCCGGTCAACTGTTGTATTTCTTTCAACTTTGTTGGTTTTCTCATTGTTACGAGGCTTGGATTTTTTCTGGATTGGCCTCGATCCCTCTTGTAAACTGGTAGAGAAGTTCTCATGGGGAGTACCAGGCTTGCTGATGGGTTCAACTTGAGAGAGCAGAACTTGTGAGTTGTCGAAAGTTTCTTTCAAATCCGTCGATCAAAGTTGACCCCTTCTTTGTTGTTATGTGACATCGTCAATGTATACTTGTACGTTTTTACCAATCTGTGTTGCAAGGCACTGCATCATCCGCTGATATGTTGCTCCAGCGTTTTTCAAACCAAAGGGCATTGTTTTATAGCGAACACACCATAAGGTGTTATGAACGTTGTCTTGACTTCATCATCTTCTTTTAATCTGATCTGGTTATAACAAGAGTATGCGTCCAGGAAGGAAAGACGTTCACATCTTGCCGTGGATTCGATGATTTGATCGATCCTTGGGAGGGGAAAGTGATCCTTTGGACAGTGCTTATTGAGACACGTAAAGTCGACACACATGCGAAGGACTTTCGTGTTTTTCTTTGGGACCATCACTGGGTTAGCTACCCACGTGGCTTCTGTATATATCTCTTTAATAAAACCAGCTTCTCTGAGTCGATCAATCTCGGACAGCATGGCTTTGCGGTTTGGTTCCGAAAAACGCCGCAGAGGTTGTTTGATTGGTCTCGCTATTGGATCCAAGTTTAGGTGGTGCTCGGCAAAGTTCACAGGTACTCCTGGCATGTCAGTTGGACACCATGCAAAGATTTTCCAGTGCTCACGGAGGAACTCGACGAGCGCGCTTTCCTATGCGAGGTCCATGTTTGTTGCAATGGACGTTGTTTTCTTTGGGTCTGTCGGGTGAATCTGCACCTCCTTGGAATCCTTAGTAGTGTTGAAGGTTGGCTCCCTTGGTGGCCTTTCACATCGGCAACACATCATAATCGGTTGTGAGCCTTGACGCGTCATATATTCTGCTTGCATCCCGAAAGTTTATGATAATCGATGAAAATCCTTGTCGCATTTATCGGCCAGTGCGAAGCTTCCTTTTACTGTAATTGGTCCTTTAGGTCAGGTAACCTCATGAGGTATGTGTAGTGTGGTACCGCCATAAACCTGGATATGTTGGTCGTCCCAACAAGGCGTGATATTACGACGGAAATCCACAACTTCAAACTCCGGCTTTTTCTATCCTGCTGGATTTCCGGGTCCCAAACTTGAACTTCGAGATTGATCTTTGGATAACTCGGCTTCTGCCGCGTATTTCGGTAAGACGTCGTCGGTTGGTTTTAGATTTGCAGGGATATGTTCATCTTCCTTAGTGTATCGTACATAAGGTTTAGGCTGCTGCCGCCATCTGCTCCGGACTCTCGACACATCGGGCCACTGCGATCCGCTGCGGGTAGGATAAGTCTGATTGCCCTGGTCGAACTTTAGCTACGGGAGATCCGCAATTATTGAAGCCAATGTCTGTCCGATAATTTAAGAGTATTCAATCGTTGGTGGAAGCATCTTCTCTGCCATGAACACGTAGCGACTTTCTGAGCCCTATTAGACGGCCTAGCTTTTTGAATCATCGAGACCGCGCCGTTGGAGTTAGGATCAACATATGGAGGTGGGTGTGGTGCTGCCGCTATTCTGAGCTGGTGTCGATTTTCGTCCGTGATTGCGGGAGGAGGTGGGAGGTGGATCTCACTCCTAGGCCCCTGGGGGTTTCTATTTGCTGCTTGAGCATTGGCTAGCCCCGACCCTTAACATTGCTTGAAAATTGCGACAATCCTTCTGCAGGCCTGACTGCCTTTTCCCATTATTGTCGAGATAAAAATGCATCCTGACATGGCCCGTTCATCATATCCTCAGGGGACACAAATGGTCTTTGGAACCTTGGTCCACTATTTTGTCTACTTGTTGATAGAAACCCAGGCGGGCGGTGGCGGGTCAGCTTGGTAGAGCCGGGAACAACTAGGGCTGCGGTGGCCCAGGTCCCTCAGGCGGCAATCGCAAAGCCTCCTGGTCGACGCGCCGATGCAAGTGCAGGCGTGCACGACTCTATGCACAGTCGGGGAAGGTGTGGATGATGCCTCGCTTAGTTTCTGCAGGGGCACACACGTACACGTTAAATACGAGCCTCGATCGGCTCTCAGTTTATCCTGTGAATCGGCTCATGGAGCCGATCCACCCATGATTCGTCCAAGGTGGCCGAATATATGGTGGTCCTGCTTGATCAGATAAAGCATATGAGATCCATGACGATTAGGGGTTTCACCGCATAATCGGATCATCCTACTCACGATTGAGCCTCGCTCACGCACGGTCGTAAGCCAGCCCTAGACAAGGCCTAAGAAACCAGCACTAGGTTGATCCTCGGGCGTCTGTCACAGGGGCAGCAAACTACCCTACATGCATTTGGATCCTCCAGCCCACAGCAAGACCCTTTATTGCGGATATTAAGCTAATCCTTGATGGATCAAGGAGCAATCGTAACGGATCAGATCTACTAAATAACGATCAAGCGGGTGCCGCCCCTGCACCCATGATGAGGTACGGGGACGGCTAGATGCGCATTGCACTACGACAACATATGATACTAAGAACAATGCTAACCTAACACATCTATGATAATAACTACGTTGCTCGCCATCAAAGGCGCTTCAGGCAACGCATGAACAACTAGGCAGGCTGGTGCTGCCTAGATCGATCGCGGGATGCGATCTAGGCAGCATGGTGCTTACGGGAGGAACCCTCGAGACGAAGAGAGTTGGCGATGCGCCGAGAGTGGTTTGTGTTGAACGTTGGTTGTTGTTTGTTCCACAAACCCTAGGTACATATTTATAGTCCAAGGGACTTTCTAATGTGGGCGTGCCCTAAACGTGCACGAGATAGATTCTAACTTCCAAACTAAGATGCGATCTAATATATTACATATACATGGGCAGTTTAGCCCAACTTAGATATAAAGGCCGATTCACGTATTTCTTCCATGTATAATCTTCCGTCCATCTTGATCACGGCCTGCTCCTGACTTGGTCAAATTGGTGATAACACATGCCCTACTGGTTTTTGGAAGCAGCATTTCCAATCCCATTACGCCTCCTTCGTCGGGTCATGTCGTGGCGGAGCAGAACCGTCCAGAGTTCTTCATCATGATAACTTGCCTCCTCAACTCCTCTGCACGATTTGACGGTTTTGGCACCACCTCCTCGAGCTATTGTGGCATTGAATTTCCTGTACCCTTTTATTCCTTTGCCCCAAACGGTTCTCTCTGCATCTCATCGCATTAGCACTCAGAAACCCTCTGTGCCACCATGTCTTCTTCTTCCTCTGCCTCATCGGATCTTTCCACCCAGTCTTCTTCGTCTCGCGAGCCGACGCCGGAGCACAACCCGGCGGAGGTCCATGCGGCCAACATCCGCCGCGCCATTGCGGCCGGGGAGGAGTCAGACCACGACTTCTCCATCTGGTCAGAGGACGACAGGTCCCTGACTGACGGGGAGAGCGATCTCCGCTTCCTTGCTGATAAGGAAGCGGTGGAAGAAAGCGAGGATGATCACTTCCCCTGGGATGGGGCCTCTGAGGAGGTGAAGGAGGAGGAAGAGGAGGACGACAACGACGACAGCTCCCCCGACGAGCCGCCGGCCAATGCCCCTGGCCGGGAAATCTGAGTGACTTCGACAGCGACGACGACGCTGGCGAGGAGGACGAGGACAATGAAGGTCCTGTGGCGGCCGCTGGAGCAGCGACGGCAGAACGGCCGGGGAGCAGCGCCGATGCCATGTGAAACGATAAGCGGCAGCAGGGCAGCAATAGCGTAGATAGGGCCCTTAGCATAGGATCCGTAGAAGTAGGCGGGGCAATGTATCCCCTTTCGAGGGCAATCAGCTCTACTTGCCGATTCGTCCCCTTTGCCAATGCGTAATGAGCCGATAGCATCGCATGTGACCCCTTTAACTCAGCTCCTCCTTCATGGCTTGATGATTTTCTAAATCTGGCAGAAAATGCAGGATCTTCAGAAAAACCTTTAAACTTTTCCAACCAAACCCAATAATCCTCTTCAATACTCATCATTTGTGAAGAAGGTCGTAATGAAGGATCAGCCGAGGCATCCCAATCGGTTCTTTAAACAGAGCAAAACAAAATATCCACCAGGCCTGGTCCCCCGAGTCTTGGCCAAGGCAAAAACAGAAACGGGCCTTAACTTACTTCAGATGCTTCGGGCTTGATCATGCCGAGCCCGGCCGGTTGCATAAATCGGCTTCCAAGCGACCTTCAGGCGAGCTGCCCCCGAGTTTCTCCAGGTCCGCTCTTGCGTCCTGCTGGTCAGATCGGCTCCTTTCCTCTTGAGTCGATGGCTGCGCATGACTGTTCTCAGTGCAGAGTCGATGCCCTTGCATCGGCTGTAAAATTTTTAAAATTTTTAGGCCGATTGTGTGTCGGCCCCCATACTTAGTATTATCCATCTAGGTGCCCCCGAGCCGATTCGTCCAGAGAATTGATGGTATCGGCTCGTCGGGTAGTCCCCTGTTGGGTCAAACGTTGATCCCGGGCAGAATGGATGGTGAGGATAATTTTGGCCGATTGCTGGAATCGGCCTCCCTGTTACTTGCTCGGTGAAGGTCTTGTAATATCCCTTCATCAATTTCGGAGGGCCGATCGCAAGGATCAGCCTCGCCACCTTTGCTTATTGACGTGGTCTTGCTACTCGTCCATGTGGGTAAAACCAGCCCAATCTCCGATTTTATCACGTTGGAGCGCTTGCTGATGTCCACCTTGGGTGCAACGTGTGATCGTGGAGGTCTACACTCCGCCGGACGAACGAGCACCATGTTCGTGCCAGCCGTTTCATCATCGGCTTTCCTTGGCTTGGGGGCCACTCTTTTCTTTGCGGCAGCCCCTCTTCATCCAGGGCTCTGGACTTTCGCGGCCAAATCAGGTCGTGCCTTCCTCAGCGGCGTATGCAAGTATAACCTTTCGGCTTCCTCCAGACCGCAACGTTGAACCCTGCGCTTTTGTGAATGGCTGAGACCGTCGGGGCACCACCTTGGACGGTGGTACACATTCTTCTTCGTCTTCCACCTCGTCTTCAAGATCCTCGAGATCTTCCAACTGAGGGATCTCAGCACGTCTGTTTTGTGGTGGGAGGGGCCCTAGGCGCTCGAACACGGACACGTTGGGCTGCCTCCTTCTTTTTCTGGCTTAGTTTGCATTCTGAGCGGTTGCCGATTGTTGTGTCCGGCTCATTCCACGATCAGCGTGTACGAAAGAGCGATCCCAATGCAATCGTATTGTCTGCTCCACAGCGTGGCACTCCGCTCCTCATACCATTGATTATGCCGACGATGTCCTCTGTCGTTTCTGGCCAGACGACCTCTTTCATCATCGTCGCCGTGTCGCCGGCGTTGATCATACCGACTTACATATTTATTGAGGAGGTGATCAGAGAGGGGTCGTTGATATCTAATGTTCTTCACTTCCCCCTCTGTGACGTAGCGCTTGCCATCTTGACGGAGCCGATCGCATGGAGCGGCCCCCTCTGTGTCCTTGCTTTGAGAGCAGCTGTCCTCATCCCCGTCCTTCTCAGAGCGGTGTCCAAGCTCTACCATGCTGATGTTGGCTGAGAAATCAGGCTGGCACCCTCCGAGGTGAGTAAACTCCACCATGTTGACGGCGGGGAAAGGGTGTGTGTCGACCTTCATGGCGTACTGGTTAAAAATTAGTCGCCCATTTTCTATTGCCATTCGGATCTGCTGACGCCACACCCTGCAGTTGTTAGTGGTGTGGGTGAACGTGTTATGCCACTTGCAGTATGGCTTTCCGTTCAGCTCTTGCACCGTGGGAACTTTGTGGCCTTCGGGAATCTTTATATGCTTCTCCGCGAGAGATCGAAAATTTGCTCGGTTTTCGTCACGTCGAAGTCGAATCCTCTTGGAGGTCCTGGTGGCTTCACCCATTTGCAGGTTACCGGGCCTGCAGCTCGAGTCCAATCAGCTACCGCAACCTCTTGTTCTCCCGTAGCAACTTCATCTTCGCCTGCGTCAACCATGGTAACCACGCGCTTGAACTTGTCCTGATAGACATCTGGGTGACGCTGTTCATATGCTGACAGCTTCTGCACCATGTGCGCTAATGACGGGTAGTCCGCCTCGGGAGGCCACGTCCTTGATCGATGATGATAGACCCACCACCGCCAACTCGACTGCTTCTTTTTCGCTTACGTGAACCGAATAGCATCGGTTCCTAACGGTCCTGAAACGCTGGATGTATTCCGACACTGTTTCCCCGCGCTTCTGTCGCACTTGTGCAAGATCGGCAATGCCGGCCTCGGAAGCCTCCGAGTGATACTGCTCATGGAACCGTTCTTCCAGCTGCTAAGTCTGGACTGAGTTCGGTGGCAGCGACGTGTACCAACCGAACCGATCCTGTGAGGGACTGTGAGAAGTACCTCACCCGCAGCTCGTCTGACCCCGCTGAGATCATGCTGTGCCAAATATCGGCTCACATGCTCGATAGGCTGGAACCATCGATCCGCTGAACTTTGTGAGAATCCGGAGCAGATATTTGGGTGAAGTGAGGATCAGTTCGTCTTGGTTGGGGTACGGCTTGTGCAGCCGATCGCCTTTCTTTCGGCATCATGCCGAACTGATCTTTCAGGATCGTACAAATCTGATCCGCGGTGATGGCTGCGGGTGCCGAAGATGCGTCGGAGTGGCGTACTTAACCAGCCACGCTTGTTTTTCCAGTTCTGAGCCAACTGCGGGAGCTGGGCTCGGGAGTTTTGTCGGAGTGGCGTTTTGGCTAGCCACGTTTGCTTCTCAGGGTCTGCCTCCGACGTTCCTCCTGTTGCCCCCGAAGTCCCTGCTATAGCAACCTGGTTCGAGGGTGCCCGGGTGCTGCTGGCACGTATGCGCATGCGTATCCGTGCGGGATCTCCTTGGGCGTGTCATGTAGGAATTGGTAGTCACTGGGGTCACCACCAATCTTGTAGACGACGTAGGCCGATGAGTTCGGCGCTTCGAGCGCTGCCAACGCGAACGGCAGCGGTGGACGGGACTGGAGTAGCAATTCCCCTTGGTGAGTTCCTAGGGCTGGTCCTGACGGGAAGATGCGATGGCTCATGATCTCTGGATTACGCGGGCGACAGCGCTCCAAACGTATTCACCGAGGCTCTCGGAGATGGCGGTGCGGCGAATGAGCCACCATGAAGTTTATCTCCTGGCGCAGCGACCGTGCGTTCCTGCAGCCAGGGTGGACAGGTCCACTCCATCAAGCCCTTCCGGTGAGAACCCCTTCCATCTGATGCCATGGGAACGGGTCCTGTGGAAAGAGCGGTCGGCTTCGAGGAAGGCTTTGACCTCGTCATATACTTCTTCTTGAGCTCGCCAGAGAGCTCCTCGTAAGTGACAGGAGTGTCTTCTGCCATCTCTGATGTAGATGGCGATGGGGTTGATGTTGAAGATGGTCCCACCGGCGTGCCAGAATGTGTTGACGTCAGAAACCCACCGGCGGGCAGTGACTGGTCAACACCGTAGAGCCGGGAACAACTAGGGCTGCGGCTGGCCCCCGTCCCTCAGAGCGACGGCCCGCAAAGCCTCCTGGTCGCGCGCCGATGCAAATTGCAAGGCGTGCCACCTGACCTATACCTGGTCAGGAAGGTGTGGATAATGCGCTTAGTTTCCTGCGGGGCACACACGTACACGTTAAATACGGGCCTCGATCGGCTCTCGGGTTATCCTGTGAATCGGCTCATGGGGCCGATCCACCCATGATTCGTCAAAGGTGGCCGAATATATGTGGTCCTGCTTGATAAAGATAAAGCATATGAGATCCATGACGATGGGGTTTTCACCGCATAATCGGATCATCCTACTCACGATTGGGCCTCGCGCTCACGCACGGTGATGGTAAGCCAGCCCTAGACAAGGCCTAAAAACCAACACTAGGTTGATCCTCGGAACATCCTTTCTAGGGCTAGCAAACGCCACCCTGCACGCCGTTGGATCCTCCAACCCTTTGTAAGGCCTAACTATTGCGGATATTAAACTAATCCTTGATGGATCAAGGAGCAATATAATGGATCAGATCTACTAAATAACGATCAAGCGGGGTGCCGCCTCCACCCATGATGAGGTACGGGACGGCTAGATGCGCAAGGGTTGCCCTGACGGCATATGATACTAAGAACAATGCTAACCTAACACATCTATGATAACTACGTTGCTTGCCATCAAAAAGGCTTCAGCACGAACACAGCGCATGAACAACTAGGCAGGCTCGTGCTGCCTAGATCGCGGGATCCGATCTAGGCAGCATGGTGCTACGGAGAACCCGAGACGAAGGAGGTGGCGATGCGCCGAGATTGGTTTGTGTTGAACGTTGGTTGTTGTTTTATTCCATAAACCCTAGGTACATATTTATAGTCCAGGGGACTCTCTAATGCGGGCGTACACCAAACCGTGCACGGGTAAAACTCTAACTTCTAAACTAAGATGCGATCTAATATATTACAGATACATGGGCAGTTTAGCCCAACTTGGTATAAAAGGCCGATTCCCGTATTTCTTCCATGTATATCTTCCGTCCATCTTGATCACGGCCCACCTCTGACTTGGTCCAATTCTGTTGTCTACTATTACGGAAATCACCTCTATTGTCACCTTTGTTGCTCGCTACTTCTTTGATAATCATCTGTTCCCTCCAGTGTTTCCTCGGAAACCAGCCGATATGTGGCCAGGAGCATCATTACTATAGAACTATCGAGAGAATCGTCGTCTATTTGAAAATTTCGATTGCGGTCCTCTCACAGTGATCTATGTCGCTTGTTGTGTATAGCATCTTCTCAAATCACCTTATCATTGCTATTTCGCCAGTCTTTGATATTGTCTTTGGTTGGTTCTCCCCAAGTCTTCGACGAAATCTCCTTCCGAATTCCTGCCACGAATGCATCTATTGCTCTCTCGTCGGATATTTTCTGCCGAGTTCTTGATGATGTTCCACCTGCAGCCATGTATTTTCTCATTGACTCCTTGGTATTTACGTACGATCTTAGCTCTTCTAATGTGTGGGTTTTTTGGGTGGATCGGAAATTCTTAACGAAGGATATCCTCAAAACTATCCCAACTGTCGATGGAACCCGGAGGAAGTTTCTTTATCCAAGATCGTGCGGCTCCACTCAGGTGTACTTGGATGCTGCATGGTAGTTGCTGGTTCCTCTAACAACTTCCCCGTCTCGGGGTAATCAACTAGCCAATCCTCGGGATCTGTAGACCATCGAATTTTGAAGTTTCGGGTAACTTAAACCACGACGGGACCCGAGTTTTCGGGCACAAGTCTCGTGAAACACGAGTCCACACATATCTTCCTTAGCAACTTCTGGTGAATGCCGATGTTCCCTTCTGTCCTGTCGCGCTCTATCCACCCTTGCTTGAGCCGTTGAATCTCTTACTCCACTCGTTC
Source organism: Lolium multiflorum (assembly GCA_030979885.1). Lineage (NCBI taxonomy): Eukaryota > Viridiplantae > Streptophyta > Magnoliopsida > Poales > Poaceae > Lolium > Lolium multiflorum. The sequence continues at coordinate 80,342,869 of CM061747.1, forward strand.
TTGGTGGATCTTGTACTACTGCGGTAAGTCGTGGACTATTTTGCCTTGCCCGTTCCTTGGGTGTGGCTGCGAATCTTGTCCCATTGCTCCAACTCCTGCCATTGCCATGTTAAACAACGCTTCTCTCGGATCCCCAGGAGGTGGTCTGGACGCGAGGATGAAAGCAGCATGCCATGTACCTGCTTCCGGTGTTTTAGGGATAATGTTTCCCCTTGTGTCGATTGACATAAAGACATGTCGAGGTTTTGAATTATGTTCTCCCTCTCTTCAGTTATATTTTGCAGCCGAGATCTTGCTCTCCTCAAACTTCTCTATGACTATCTCCAGTTCTTGACGTCGGCTTAGATCTGCTAAAGTCGCACCTTGTGTGAGAGCTGCCTCCTTTCTTCTATTTAATTCAGCTGTCTCTTTTTTCTCTGCTCATACGAGCGAGTCTATATTGATAAGCTTGCAGTTCTTCTGCCGTAGCAGTTGTGGTCATTGGTTCTGAACCGTCCATGGCTCTTGCAGCTCTGTCCCACGCTTCCTGTGGGAGCTGAACTCTTAAAAGTGGAGTAGGCCCAACATATTTGGTACCTAGACCTCTCCTGAGATCAGCGGGATCAATATATGGATTTCCCACATTGTCGAAAGCCTCTGACGTCTCCGGCTCTGCTCAGTTTGTTTCCTCAATTGCATAGATCTGATGATACCTTGATTTTTGATTTTTGTCCAGATTGGTGACACCATCACAAAGATTGGTGAAGACCTTTCCAATAACGACAGATCTATCGATGAAATTGAAGCTGTCGACGCTGTCTGAATCGCTGCTTATATCAGAGTCCGCAGACGATTCGAAGGACATGTCGCTGAAGATCTTGGCGAGCTTTTCGCTTGCCACGGTGTTGATGAAGCGTGGCGACGAAGTCTCCTCATCGCTTGACGAAAAGTCGGAGTCGGTCGCTGATAATCCCGGTCGGAACCCGGGCGATACGATCCTTCTTTCTCGACGTGGAAGTGGAATTATTGTCCGAACGTCACCTCCATGGGCTCCTCCAGATCGTATATGCATCCAAACGGGAGGCGGGTGAGGAACAAAATCGATTAGATCAGTTTCGACATGTTTACCTCGATCCATCGCGTTGCTTGCTACCGACGAAGTCGACGATCTTGAACGTGCCATCGAGATCAGCTCCTTGTCGCCTCTAATTCCCACAGATGGCGCCAATTGACAAGGGATTAACTTGTCAATGCCTACGTATAGTAGACTAGGGTTTAGTTGAAGTAGAGGGCAAGTGGATCTCGAAGGTTTCAGCCGAAAAGTACTCGACGATTATAAGACTAGGGTTATGTTGACAATGGATTTGATCCTTTCTTTGTCCCTCGACTCCCCCATATATAGGAGGAGGAGCCGGATTAAGTAATACACAAGTTACTGAGTCCGGGAGGGTTTCTAGCAGTCTGATAAAATCCTAAATCTCTATTCTCCCTAATACAACTCTAACTTTCCTTAATACTAACTAGGCTTCCGACTTCATATTCTTCGACTTGTGGGCCTTCGATAAAAACCAGAAGGTACACCATCTTCAGCAGGGACCATTGGGGATACCCTATGTCATAAGGGACACTTGAGGTGATCACGAACCCGTACAAGCCCAGGCAAACACCCAATTATCACACTTGAGCAACTCCACAACGAGGAGGCTCTCAAGTACACGGCCACAAGAGGCAACACACACCACCAAGGAAACACACTCCACCTAGGATGCTAATGCGCCACAAGAGGCTAACACACTCCACCAAGGAAACCAACTCCACCAAGGATGCTAATGCGCCACAAGAGGCTAACACACTCCACCAAGGAAACACACTCCACCAAGGAAACACACCACTAAGGCAAGAACACCACTAAGGTAACAAGGCCACTAAGGCAACAACACCACTAAGGTAACATGCCCTCTACGAGATCGAAACCCCGGAGAACCCAAACCGATGCACCTAATGCAATGGCTAAGAACACCACTAAGATGCCCAAGTTCTTCTCTCCCAAATTCCAACAAAGCTACACAAGCTATTAGGGAATAAGGAGGAAGAACAAATATTGGAGAAACACCAAATAACTCCAAGACCTAGATCTAGCAAGATCCCCTCACTTGGAGGGATTCAATTGGTGAAGCTCTAGATCTAGGTCTCCCTCTCCTTTCCCCCAAAATATGCAACAAATAGTGGGGGGATCAAGAGAGAGGAGGAAGAAAGAGCTCAAGGTCAACAATGGAGGAGAGAGAGAATGGAGGGAAGAAGTGGTTGGGTCGGAGGTGGAAGAGAGGTATAAATAGGGGCCCAAAATATAGCTGTTGGAGGCAGAAAAACGGTCAGATTCGCGCCCGAGCGGTACTACCGCTTGTCAAAGCGGTACTACCGCTCGCGCGCAAAACTGTGCAGAAAACGGTCAAAAATCGGCCCAAAGCGGTACCACAAGCAGTACTACCGGGTCGGTACCGAGTCAATACCGGACCAGATCCATTGTCTCACAGAGACCAAACCGGTACCTGACCGGTACCTGACCGGTACTAAAGCGGTACCATGGCGGTACTACCGCTCACAAACGTGCACGGCTCAGGTGCCGCAAAGGTACGTAACATTCTTAATAAGGAGTTTTTAATGTAACACTAGTTACGGTATAGCAGTACCATAAGGCGGTACTACCGCTCACAAGCGTACTACCGCTCAAGGTACAAAGTACCGTAACCGTTACGTGGGACAATTTCAGCGCAGAACTCAGAGCGGTACCATAGGCGGTACTACCGCTCACAAGCGGTACTACCGCTCAAGGTACCGCAAAGGTACCGTAACTTGTTATGTGGGACTTTTTCAGTGCAATGTAAAATCCATAACTTGAGCTAGGAAACTCGGAATGACATGAAACCAATTTTGTCGGAAAGAGGACGACGAGAGCTATCACTACAAAAAGTGAAAATATGGAAAAGAGTGAGTGATGATTTTCTCATGGTCATAGAGGTGTAACCTCTCAATATGGTATATCGGAAAAATCATCACCCTCGCACATGCAACATGCGATGCATCCGGAATCCGTTTCCGATGAGCTAGAGCTTGTCATGGAGATGAACACAAGCTCTAACTCATCTCATGGATAAGAACCAAGAACAACCAAGAAACACGATGCAATGCATGCAAGGTTTGAGCTCTCTCCGATGATGCGATCCACTATCCTATCGAGCACAAACCTAAACCTTGCGCGTTCCTCTCGAGTCGGCAAGCTCCGTCTTCATCCTCTTCATCATTGTACATGCCACCGTCTTCTTCGATCTTGTACGCACGCCACCGTCTTCATCCATCTTCATCTTCAACATGGTCTTCGTCTCTCTTCGACACCATCTTCATCATTGTACTCCATCTTCTCCATCTTGAAACCTTGAGACCAACACATGGCTATGGACCTAAGATAGATACTCAATGCAACCGTTAGTCCATAGGGATTATCATCAATTACCAAAACCACACATGGGGGCTCCATGTTCTTTCAATCTCCCCCATTTTGGTAATTGATGACAATCTCTTTGAGAGGGTTTAAATATGGAATTTAGCGAACAACCCAAGTTTAATATTTAGAACAAACTCCCCCATAATATATGCATGTGCGAATGAACTTGAATTTCATTGCATATACCGGCAATTAAAGCCTTGCGGAGTATCCTCTAAATATTCAACCATGCAAAGCAACAAATGCTAGGCATGAAAGGCAAATGCTTAAGAACCAAACAAAAGCAATTCCCTTAAACCCTCCAAACTTATCCCCCATTGGCATCGATTGCCAAAATGGACGAAAGGTTTGGAAGGCCAATATAGTTAGAATTCCTCCATAAGGTGTGCATTTCTCATAATGTGAGTGAAATCAAATGCACGTATTCAATGACGAATACCGGGAGGAAATCCAACTATATTGAGGATCAAAGATTGCAAGAGGATGTGAAGGTGAGAAAGCTTCGACAAATGAAGCAAGCAATCCAATGACCCAAAAAGAAACACAAGCTTAATAAGAGGCAAGTAAAAAAACGAAGCTTGTGCCAAAATCAATTATGAGTGCTTGAAAATGCAAATAGAACGAAATGAGCACTCATAACAAATTCTTTGTGGAGCCATCAAGAGACAAACAAGAATGGTAGGAATGGACTCCAACAAAGAGGGATATCAAAAGATATGTACCATCTCTTGGTGTTGTTATTGATATGAAAGAAGGAAATATTAAGTATCAATTTCCTCTAAAGAAAGGTATGGAACACTTCCCTAGAAAGAGAATGAAGTTGCCTTTTGATTCTATTATTAGAACAAATTATGATGTTGATGCTTCTTCTCTTGATAATACTTGATTTGCACTTTCTGCGCCTAGCTGAAAGGCGTTAAAAAAAAGCACTTCTTGGGAGATAACCCATGTTTTATTTTTATTGTATTGTTGAGTCTTGGAAGTTGTTACTACTGTAGCAACTCTCCTTATCATGTTTTTGTGCCAAGTAAAGTCTCTATGGTAAAGTTCATGCTAGATTTGGATTGTTGCGCAGAACAGATTGCTGTCTGTCACGAATTGCGCAGAACTCTTTGTAAAATTCAAAACAATCTGCAATTTACGTGCGTGATCCTCAGATATGTACGCAACTTTCATTAGTTTTGATTTTTTCCGTTTGAGCAAGTTAAGTGCCTCACAAAATTCATCTTTACGGACTGTTCTGTTTTGACAGATTCTAACCTTTTATTTTGCATTGCCGCTTTTGCTATGTTGAATGAGTTTCTTTGTTCCATTAACTTTTAGAAGCTTTGTGCAATGTCTAAATGTGTTAAGAATGATTATGTCACCTCTGAATATATGAATTTTTGATTATGCACTAACCCTCTAATGAGTTTGCTTTAAGTTTGATGTGGAGGAAGGGGTCAAGAGAAGAGGATGATACATTATGATCAAGAAGAGTGAAAGGTCTAAGCTTGGGGATGCCCCGGTGGTTCATCCTGCATATTTTAAGAAGACTCAAGCATCTAAGCTTGGGATGCCCAAGGCATCCCCTTCTTCATCGACAACTTATCCGGTCACTTCTAGTGAAACTATATTTTTATTCCAGTCACATCTTATGTTCTTTACTTGGAGAGTCGGGTTTGCTTTTATTTTTGCTTTTGTTTGAATAAAGTTGGATCCCACCATCCTTATATTGGAGATATTACGCTCCGCTTTTTCATATGGAACACTTGTGTTCTAATTGTGCTTTAATGTTCATGGCGAAGGCTGAAAATTGCTTCGTTAATTGCTATTTTGTTGGAATCAGAAAATGCTTCATATGGTTTGGATCAATTGGGCAATTGTTTTGAGCTCTCATAGATCATGTTTAAGCTCTTGCATCATGTAGTTTAATCTATTAAGGAGAATTACCGTAGAGCTTGTTAAATTTGGTTTGCATGATTGGTCTCTCTAAGTCTAGATATTTTCGGTAAAGTGTTTGAACAACAAGGAAGACGGTGTAGAGTCTTATAATGCTTGCAATATGCTCTTGTGTAAGTTTTGCTTTGTTCATACTTGTGTTTGCTTCAAACAACCTTGCTAGCCCAAACCTTGTACTGAGAGGAAATGCTTCTCGTGCATCCAAACACCTTGAGCCAAAACCCATGCCATTTGTGTCACCATATCTACCTACTATGTGGTATTTTTCTGCCATTCCAAAGTAAATTACTTGAGTGCTACCTTTAAAATTCCATTCGTTTATCTTTGCAATATATAGCTCATGGGACAAATAGCTTAAAAACTATTGTGGTGATGAATATGTAGTTATGCGTCTTAGTTCTTATAAGTTGCTTGTTGAGCGGTAACCATGTTTCTGTCAACACTTTACCTTTGTTGGATATCATGTGAGATGCTATGCATGTTCGTCTTGTCTGAAGTAAGGGTATTTTCATGATCAAATGGTTTGAGTATGCATATTGTTAGAGAAGAACATTGGGCCGCTAACCAAAGCCATGTATCATGGAAGTTTTCAGTTTGGACATACAACCTCACTCTCGTATGAGAATATTATCGTTGTTGAATGCTTATGCATTAAAAGAGGAGTCCATTATGTTGTCTATGTTGTCCAGTATGGATGTCTAAGTTGAGAATAATCAAAGCTAGAAATCCAATGCATAATTTTTATCTGACGGCATAGAGGTACCCCTTTGTGACACTTGGTTGAAACATATGCCATGCAATGATAATCTGTGTTAATCCAAGCTAATTAGGACAAGGTGCGAGCACTATTAGTACTCTATGCATGAGGCTTGCAACTTGTAGGAAGTATTATGCATAGCACATATGAATTATTACTACCGTTGACAAAATTGTTTCTATGTTTTCAAAACAAAAGCTCTAGCACAAAAATAGTAATCATGCTTCCCTGCGAAGGGCCATTCTTTTACTTTATGTTGAGTCAGTCTACCTACTTCTTCCTATCTTAGAAGAAAACACTTGTGTTAACTGTGTGCATTGATTCTTACATGTTTACTTACTGCACTTATTATATTACTTTATGTTGAAAAATATCCATGAGATATACATGTTACAAGTTGAAAGCAATTTCTGAAACTTAATCATCCTTTGTGTTGCTTCAATGCATTCTACTTTGAATTTATTGGTTATGAGTTAGCTCTTATGCAAGTCTTGTTGATGCTTGTCTTGAAAGTACTATTCATGGAAAGTTTGCTATATGATTCATTTGTTTAGTCATCATCTTTTGTTAGCAATCTTTTGTTTCAGATCACTCCATCCATCTCATATGCTTTACAATAATGTTGATCAAGTTTATGTTGGTAGCATGTCACTTCAGAAATTATTTGTGTTATCGTTTACCTACTCGAGGCGAGTAGGAACTAAGCTTGGGATGCTTGATACGTCTCAAACGTATCTATAATTTCTTATGTTCCATGCTACTTTTATGACAATACTTGAATGTTTTATACATACTTTGGCATTATTATACATTTTCCAGACCAACCTATAACAAGATGACGCCGGTTGAATAAAGTGGACGAGGCGCCGACACACTAGGGGCGCGGCCGGCCACAGCCGCGCGGCCCTAGCGTGTGGGGCCCCGTGACCCTCAGGCTCCGCCCTTAGCCTGCCAAGCCTTCGTCGCGAACCCCTGTGCCGGAGCCACGATATGGAAAACCTTCCGGAGGCGCGCGGCCACCAATCCCATCTCGAGAGTTCGAGATCGCCTCAGGCACCCTGAGGAGAATCATCACTTGAGGGCTCTACATCATCATGCCGCCTCCGGATTGATGCGTGAGTAGTTCATCCTTGGACTATGGGTCCATAGAAGTAGCTAGATGGTTGTCTTCTCCGCTTGTGCTATCATTGTTTAGATCTTGTGAGCTGCCTAACATGATCAAGATCATCTATTTGTAATCCTACATGTTGTGTTTGGTGATCCGATGAATCTAGAATATTATGTCAAGTTGATTATCAATCTATCATATATATGTTGTTTATGTTCTTGCATGCTCTCCGTTGCTAGTAGAGGCTCTGGCCAAGTTGATACTTGTAACTCCAAGAGGGAGTATTTATGCTCGATAGTGGGTTCATGCCTCCATTTAATGTGGGACAGTGACAGAAAGTTCTAAGGTTGTGGATGTGCTGTTGCTACTAGGGATAAACATCGATGCTTTGTCTAAGGATATTTGTGTTGATTACATTACGCACCATGCTTAATACAGTGTCACATTTGTTTACAACTTAATGCGGAGAATTAACGGACCTTAACCCAGTGGATTATATAGAGCATAGATGCATGTTTGGATAGCGGTCATGTACTTTATTAAATGCCTGATTAAAATCTCATAGTAATCATCATTGATATGTATTGAATCTTTATTTGTCAATTGCCCCACTGTAATTTCACCCGACATGTTAGTTATCTTATTGGAGAGACACCACTAGTGAGCTGTGGACCCGGTCCATTCTTTTACATACGAATACAATCCTCTTGCAATCATTGTTTTTCTTTGTTCTTTGCAAACAAAACATCATCTTCCACTCGTCGTTTAATCCTTTGTTTTCAACAAGCCGGTGAGATTGAAACTCACTGTTACGTTGGGCAAAGTATCTTGATTGTGTTGTGCAGGTTCCATGTTGGCGCCGGTTTCACGGTGTTGCGCCGCACTACACTCCTCCACCAACAACCTTCACGTGCTTCTTGGCTCCTACTGGTTCGATAACCTTGGTTTCATACTGAGGGAAACTTGCTTCTATACGCATCATACCTTCCACTTGGGGTTCCCAACGGACGTGTGCTCGATGCGTATCAAGCGCCTAAAGTCGAAAAATAATCTACTGAATGCCTCAAAACTGCGAAGGTAAGACCCCGGGATCCGTCCTGTGCGGCGTAGCACCGCCTCTGACGGCGCTTGGCTACTTTTTCCTTGTCAACAGATGTGAAGAAAAATCCTAACATACGCGTTAGGTACTGATACGTCTCCAACGTATCTATAATTTCTGATGTTCCATGCTTGTTTTATGACAATACCTACATGTTTTGTTCACACTTTATATCGTTTTGATGCATTTTCCGGAACTAACCTATTGACGAGATGCAGTGCCAGTTCCTATTTTCTACTGTTTTTGGTTTCAGAAATCCTAGTAAGAAATATTCTCGGAATTGGATGAAATCAACGCCCAGATCTTATTTTCCGGGAGCTTCGAACATCAAAGAAGAGTCGGAGGCAGAGCCGGGGGCCACACCACCAGGCGGCGCGGCCTAGGGCCTGGGCGCGCCCCTATGGTCTGGTGGCCCAGGCCCTCTCCGAGAGCTGCCCTTCCGCCTATATAAAGCCCACGACCTAAAACGATACGGAAAAACCACGATACGAGAAAAGTTCCGAGCCGCCGTCATCGCGAAGTCAAGATTCGGGGGACAGAAGTTCTGTTCCGGCACGCCGCCGGGACGGGGTGCCCCGGCCATCTCCACCGCCATCTTCACCGCCATCGCTGTTCCATGATGAGTAGGGAGTAATTCTCCCCTGGGGCTGAGGCTCTACCGTAGCTATGTGGTTAATCTCTCTCTCTGTACTCCAATACAATGATCTCATGAATTGCTTTGCACAATTGAGATCCATATGATGAGCTTTGTATCGCTACTAGTCTATGTGCTACTCATGTGATGTTATTAAAGTAGTCTATTCCTCCTGCATGGTGTAAAGGTGACAGTGTGTGCATCGTGTGGTTCTTGTCGTAGATTATGATCATAATCTCTTGTAGGTTATGGAGTTAATTATCGCTATGATAGTATTGATGTGATATATTCCCCTTTCATAGTGTAATGGTGACAGTGTGTATGCTATGTTAGTACTCGGTTTATTTTGCAAAGATCTATTATGCTCTAAGGTTACTTAAATATGAATGCTGAATGTTGTGGTGCTTGTTAACTCCGGCTTGAGGGAGCTCTGTAATCCTACGCAATGGTGTTGATCATCCAACAAAGAGTGTATGTAGCACATGAGAAGAAGTTATTTATTATGTGATCAATGTTGAGAGTGTCCACTAGTGAAAGTATGATCCCTAGGTCTTGTTTAAACATCGAATCACCGTTTATTTACTGTTGCATGTTTGCTCGCTGCCATATTTTATTCAGATTGCTATTACCACTCATACATCCATACTACTTGTATTTCACTATCTCTTCGCCGAACTAGTGCACCTATACATCTGACAAGTGTATTAGGTGTGTTGGGGACAAGAGACTTCTTGTATCGTGATTGCAGGGTTGCTTGAGAGGGATATCTTTGACCTCTTCCTCCCTGAGTTCGATAAACCTTGGGTGATCCACTTAAGGGAAAACTTGCTGCTGTTCTACAAACCTCTGCTCTTGGAGGCCCAACACTGTCTACAGGAAAAGAAGCGTGAGTAGACATCAAGCTATTTTCTGCGCCGTTGCGGGGAGGAAAGGTAAAAGGCACTCATACTCCGGTCCCAGGTAACTAAGTTATTTTCTGTTGCCGTTGTAAGTGCTCGAAGATATTTCCTTTAGATCCTGCAATTGCATCTTTTGGTTTCTTGTTTACACTAGTTAGGCATAATGGAAACGATGAGCTTCTTATTCTATTTCAGGTTAAGACATGGATTGCTTTTTGGAAAATTAAAAAACCTAAGGAATCTTATTTGCATGCTAGTAGCAATGATATTAGTATGAACGCTTTGAACACCATTGTTGCTAATGATATGGAAAATTCTAAGCTTGGGGAAGCTGGTTTTGATGAGCATGATATTTTTAGTCCCCCAAGCATTGAGGAGAAAATTTTCTTTGATGATACTTTGCCTCCTATTTATGATGATTATAATGATAGTGATCTTTTGGTGCCTCCTACTATGGAGAGTTTTATTATGATTATACTATGCCTCCTACATGATGAGAATAATAATGATATCTATTTGTTGAATTTGCTCCCACTACAACTAATAAAATTGATTATGCTTATGAGAGTAATAATTTTATGCATGTGGCTCATGACAAGAATGCTTTATGTGATAGTTATATTGTTGAGTTTGTTCATGATGCTACTGAAAGTTATTATGAGAGAGGGAAACATGATTATATGCATCTTAATAATATTAAGTTTCGCCTATTTATGTTGAGAATCTTGAAATTGCGCTTGTGTTGCTTTTCTATGCTTGCCACTTTGTTCTTCATGAATTTATTTGTGTACAAGATTCCTTTTCATAGGAAGTGGGTTAGGCTTAAATGTGCTTTGAATTTGCTTCTTGATGTTCTCTTTTGCTTCAAATCTTATTTCTCGCGAGAGCATCATTAAAATTGCTGAGCCCATCTTAATGGCTATAAAGAAAGAACTTCTTGGGAGATAACCCATGTGTTTATTTTACTACAGCACTTTTGTTTTATATTTGAGTCTTGGAAGTTGTTTACTACTGTAGCAACCTCTCCTTATCATGTTTTTGTGCCAAGTAAAGTCTCTATGCTAAAGTTGATGCTAGATTTGGATTACAGAAACAGATTTCTGTCTGTCACGAATTACAGATCTCTCTGTAGAAGAGTCAAAAAAAAAATTACGTGCGTGATCCTCAGATATGTACGCAACTTTCATTAGTTTTGAGTTTTTCCGTTTGAGCAAGTTAAGTGCCTGCAAAATTCGTCTTTACGGACTGTTCTGTTTTGACAGATTCTGCCTTTTATTTCACATTGCCGCTTTTGCTATCTTGAATGAGTTTCTTTGTTTCATTAACTTTCAGAAGCTTTGTGCAATATCCAGAAGTGTTAAGAATGATTGTGTCACCTCTAAATATATGAATTTTTGACTATGAACTAACCCTCTAATGAGTTTGCTTTAAGTTTGGTGTGGAGGAAGTTTTCAAGGGTCAAGAGAAGAGGATGATATAGTATGATCAAGAAGAGTGAAAGGTCTAAGCTTGGGGATGCCCCCGTGGTTCATCCCTGCATATTTCAAGAGGAATCAAGCATCTAAGCTTGGGGATGCCCAAGGCATCACCTTCTTCATCGACAACTTATCAGGTCACTTCTAGTGAAACTATATTTTTATTCCGCCACATCTTATGTACTTTACTTGGAGCGTCTGTGTGCTTTTAATTTCGTTTTGTTATTTTCATTCTCTGAATAAATTAATGCTCATGTGGGAGAGAGACACGCTCCGCTTTTTCATATGGAACACTTGTGTTCTTAGTTGTGCTTTTAATGTTCAAGGGCAAAGTTGATCGCTTCACTTGTTGTTATTTTGTTGGAATCAGAAAATGCTTCATATGGTCTTGAATAATTTGATACTTGGCAATTGTTTTGAGCTCTCATAGATCATGTTTAAGCTCTTGCATCATGTAGTTTAATTTATTAATGAGGAACTACCGTAGAGCTTGTTTAATTTGGTTTGCATGATTGGTCTCTCTAAGGTCTAGATATTTTCTGGTAACAGTGTTTGAGCAACAAGGAAGACAGTGTAGAGTCTTATAATGCTTGCAATATGTTCTTATGTAAGTTTTGCTGTACCGGTTTATACTTGTGTTTGCTTCAAACAACCTTGCTAGCCCAAAGCCTTGTACTGAGAGGGAATACTTCTCGTGCATCCAAACACCTTGAGCCAAAACCCATGCCATTTGTGTCCACCATATCTACCTACTATGTGGTATTTCCTGCCATTCCAAGCAAATACTTCATGTGCTACCTTTAAACAATTCAAAAGCTATTATCTCTTATTTGTGTCAATGTTTTATAGCTCATGAGAAGTATGTGGTGTTTTATCTTTCGATCTTGTCATTTACTTCTGACAGACTTTCACAATGGACTAGTGGCTCATCCGCTTATCCAATAATTTGCAAAAAGAGCTGGCAATGGGGTTCCCAGCCCCAATTAATTAACTTGCATTAATAATTCTCTTCACATGTTTTGCTCTGATCTATCAGTAAGCAACTTAAATTTGCAAATAGACACTCCTCCATGGTATGTGAATGTTGGAAGGCACCCGAGGATTCGGTTAGCCATGGTTTGTGTAAGCAAAGGTTGGGGGGTGTCATCCATAAAAAAACTAAAGTACATGTGTAAATAAAAGAGAAGAGGGATGATCTACCTTGCTGGTAGAGATAACGTCCTTCATGGGAGCCGTTCTTGAAAGTCTGGTTGATAAGGTAGTTAGAGTACCCATTACCATTCGTTGACAACAACAAACACCTCTCAAAATTTTACTTTTATGCTCTCTATATGATTTCAAAACTTGAAAAGCTCTAGCACATGATTTAATCCCTGCTTCCCTCTGCGAAGGGCCTTTCTTTTACTTTATGTTGAGTCAGTTTACCCATTTCCTTCCATCTTAGAAGCAAACACTTGTGCCAACTGTGCATTGATTCTTACATACTTGCTTATTTGCACTTGTTATATTACTCTATGTTGAAAAATATCCATGAGATATACATGTTACAAGTTGAAAGCAACCGCTGAAACTTAATCATCCTTTGTGTTGCTTTGATGCCTTTACTTTGAATTTATTGCTTATGAGTTAGCTCTTATGCAAGTCTTATTGATGCTTGTCTTGAAAGTACTATTCATGAAAAGTTTTGCTATATGATTCATTTGTTTAGTCATCATCTTTTGTTAGCAATCTTTTGCTTCAGATCACTTCATTCATGTCATATTCTTTACAATAATGTTGATCAAGATTATGTTGGTAGCATGTCACCTCAAAAATTATTCTTGTTATCGTTTACCTACTCGAGGGCGAGTAGGAACTAAGCTTGGAGATGCTGATACGTCTCCAACGTATCTATAATTTCTGATGTTCCATGCTTGTTTTATGACAATACCTACATGTTTTGTTCACACTTTATATCGTTTTGATGCATTTTCCGAACTAACCTATTGACGAGATGCCGAAGTGCCTGTTTTCTGCTGTTTTTGGTTTCAGAAATCCTAGTAAGGAAATATTCTCGGAATTGACGAAATCAACGCCCAATATCTTATTTTCCCAGGAGCTTCCAGAATATCAAAGAAGAGTCGGAGACGAGCCAGGGGGGAGCACACCACCGGCGGCGCGGCTAGGGCCTGGCGCGCCCCACTATGGTCTGGTGCCCCAGGCCCCCTCCGAGGCTGCCCTTCCGCCTATATAAAGCCCCTGACCTAAAACTTCGATACGGAAAAACCACGATACGAGAAAAGTTCCAGAGCCGCCGTCATCGCGAAGTCAAGATTCGGGGGACAGAAGTCTTTGTTCCGGCACGCCGCGGGACGGGGGCCGGAAGCCATCTCCACCGCCATCTTCACCGCCATCGCTGTCTCCATGATGAGGAGGGAGTAATTCTCCCCCGGGCTGAGGGCTCTGTAGCTATGTGGTTAATCTCTCTCTGTACTCAAACAATGATCTCATGAATTGCTTTGCATAATTGAGATCCATATGATGAGCTTTGTATCGCTACTAGTCTATGTGCTACTCATGTGATGTTATTAAAGTAGTCTATTCCTCCTGCATGGTGTAAAGGTGACAGTGTGTGCATCGTGTGGTTCTTGTCGTAGATTATGATCATAATCTCTTGTAAGTTATGGAGTTAATTATCGCTATGATAGTATTGATGTGATCTATTCCCCTTTCATAGTGTAATGGTGACAGTGTGTATGCTATGTTAGTACTCGGTTTATTTTGCAAAGATCTATTATGCTCTAAGGTTACTTAAATATGAATGCTGAATGTTGTGGCGCTTGTTAACTCCGGCTTGAGGGAGCTCTTTGTAGCCCTATACAACGAATGGTGTTTATCATCCAACAAAAGAGTGTATGTAGCACATATGAGAAGAAGTTATTTATTATGTGATCAATGTTGAGAGTGTCCACTAGTGAAAGTATGATCCCTAGGCCTTGTTTTCAAACATCGAATCACCGCTTATTTACTGTTCTGTTGCATGTTTGCTCGCTGCCATATTTTATTCAGATTTCTATTACCACTCATATACATCCATACTACTTGTATTTCACTATCTCTTCGCCGAACTAGTGCACCTATACATCTGACAAGTGTATTAGGTGTGTTGAGGACACAAGAGACTTCTTGTATCGTGATTGCAGGGTTGCTTGAGGGATATCTTTGACCTCTTCCTCCTGAGTTCGATAAACCTTGGGTGATCCATTTAAGGGAAAACTTGCTCTGTTCTACAAACCTCTTCTCTTGGAGGCCCAACATCTACGGAAAGAAGCGTGAGTAGACATGACCCTATTGACTGACTGGATTCGGCATCTGGTAAGACCTTAAGCGGCACATGTCGAATTTACACCAGTATCCCGAGATCATGTCCAGGGACGTGATCTTGAAGTAGGTTTTGGTGGATTGCTACGAAGCAGTTAACTGGTACCTGATCTATCAGATGAACCAGCCCCAATTACCGATATCCCTGTACAATATATGAATCTTTCGAAAAGATTATTTGTCGAGTTGAAGAACTCATATGCAGATTGTAAAGATGGAGATTTTCCCTGACTCTTCGATTCAAGCAAAATCGGGGGGCGACATAGGCATCCCCAATGGGCGCCGAAGAAGGTACCCGGGGTTTCTTGAAGGCCACGACCCGAAGATTTACAAAGCCCGAAGCCCGAATCGAGAGATAGTTTGGAAAGATAAAATTGTATTAGGAATATTGACTTGTAACTATTGTGGGGGGTAGAAACCCTCCCGAACTCTGTAACTTGTGGACCCTCGGCTCCGCCTCCTATATAAGGGAGTCGAGGGAGAAAGAGAGGATCGATATCATTGTTTTCCAGATAACCTTAGTTTTCATAGCAGTCGAGCATTTTCCGGCTGAAACCTTCGAGATCTACTTGCCCTCTACTTTCAACTAAACCCTAGTCTACAACTTATAGGCATTGATAAGTTAATCCCTTATCAGCACCACCATATGGAGGATACTTGTAGGACTTAGGGATTAACACATCGCGGCCTGAACCTGGGTAAAAAAATATGTGTCTTTGTGTGATTGTGGTCTCCGATCAGATCGTCGCTAGGGTTCGATGCGCTCGTCGCCCCCTGCCGAACTAAAAATAGGAGTCTCATTTCCCGGTGTCGGTATCCACGACACGACAATCTGGTAATTAAAAAGCGGGAATCTCAAACAAAAACATGGTGGTTTTCATGAATTATTTGTAAAATTTCCCTCTCTCCCCGATTTTCTCTAATAGTTGATATTCTTCTTTTTTATATTCTATAATTTTTTACTACTCTTTTTCCCTTTTTAGCGTCCTCACTTTCTATGCTATTTTTTCGAGATATTCCTTCAAAATCATTTTTTTCTTTCAAAATGCTAGGGTTTCAGAATAAATTGTTACATTTTAAACGTCGGATTTGCAAATAAGTATGCATCCAACACGAAACGTACCATACAAGATGGGGACAAAATGGATAAGCTTCCGATTGCTCCGCTTCCAACAAACACTACTTATAGCGGGTCAAATTTGATCTAAAAAGGCTATTGCAGGAGAGTCTTCGGGGCTTATGATTCTTGCAGTCCGCATAGCAAATTCTTTGTTAACATTCCCGTTTTTGATATCTTTTCGAGAAACTCCTCCAAACTTTCATATTTTATTTTTTTAACATGCCTTTGTTTCCTTATGTATATAAAAATGAAATTTAAAGATTGGATTAATTCACGTGAAACTATTATGCATCCCATTGGATCTCCGAGACGCGCCGTGCACCGAGCCACCGACGTAAGTAAACTCAACGCTAGCTGCGCGACTTGGAAACAGTTTCGAACTCCTCCATCCCGCTGCCTAACCATAAGTATCTGGAGCCGGCCAAAGACTGCCGCACATAATTTAGACGAGAGTAAGTCGTTCTCGTTCCGATCCAACAACGATGGCCGCCGCCGTGGCTTCCCGCAAGCGCTGCATCGCCGCGTTCCTGGACGAGCCGTCCCCGGCGCCGCCCCACCTCGTCAAGCGCGGTCGCTTTGTGCCATGCGCCGCCACCATGGCTCCTTTGCCGGTGCTGGCGCCGTTCGACCCGCTAGACGCCTTCCGACGCGTGTTCCCGGACGCCGACCCTGGGGGTCTGGAAGCCTGCTTCGCCGCCTCGGGCCGCGACATCAACGCCGCCGTGCAGGCGTACCGCGCCCAGCAGGCCAGTGGCGCGCTGGCGCACCACCTCGCCTCCGCGGCAGCAGACGGCGATCACGAGCGCTGCGCCGGCGTCCTCGTGGAGCAGATGGGGGCGGCGACGGACCTAGATGACGCCAAGAACCGCGCGACGTGGATGCTGGAACTGATCAGGAACGCCACCGCTGAGCGTGCCGCACACGAGACGGCGGCGGAGGCGGCGAGGCTGCGCGAGGAGAACGTGGCACTGAGGGAGCATGCGGAGCACGGCGCAAGGGAGGCGGCGAGACTGTGCGCGGAGAACTCGGCGCTGAGGGAGCGCGCGGCTGCAGCGGACCGCGACGGCACGGTGCTGAAGCGCGGCGTTATGGCGCAGCAGAGACGGTACGAAGAGATGGAGCGCGACGCAGCAGCGATGAAGAAAAAGGCAGCGGAGCTGGAGATGGCCAACTACGCGCTGAACGTCCGGCTGAGGGACGCCGACGGATGCCGCTTCCAGACGGTGTACCGTGGGCCTGACGTATTCTAGCTAGCTAGGGCTCATCTAGACACCTGTTTGGTTCCAACATCTATGCAGTTTAAGATCGATGAGATGCTAAGAAAAATGTAGTTTGAGATGATACTCTGTAAAACAATTGTAAACGCAAGTCTATCGGTGCAATCTGAACTCACGTGTTGTAGTTGCTATTCTGTCTTGAGATCGATTTAATTTCTGAATGTAAGTTGCTCGCTGATGAACATCTCCAGTTTTAGTAATGAAATCGACTTAAGGAACAGATGGAAATATATACCCAGCTGTAGTGCTCATTAGATAAGAAATATTTCACGAATGTTTTGCAAGAAATATTGGTCACGTCTCAAAATCTAAATATTTTACAACAGCTTCTAATGAAACATGATTTACAATGAATTGCATAACAGGCCTCTGTACATCAGTTGGATCTATCAAACTATCACTCTGTACCAACTATACATCCCTGCGCTATTCATGTTTTACAACGAATGAACAAGTGGGGCTGGCCTTTTGGCTCCCGGGTCCAAATACTCCTGCCTTTCTGGACCAATCACCCAGCCTGGAGAACTGTGAGTGTCAGAGCTATTACTCCGCTGAAGACGCGAGGAAAATGCATGTACAAAGGAGGGCGCGTATTGCTACGCAACTACAGATCATCCAAACGTATGCTAATAAACTCGGGTCGTCAACGAGCACACACGACGGAGGTAACGGCTGAGACATGTACCAGGAGTACATGATGGTAAGCAAATACTGTACCGTCGATACATGATAGTAAGCAAACACTCTGAATTATCGAGCATAGGCTGCATAGCTGGATATGTGGACCGGCTAGAAGGGAGTTGCCACGGCTGCATCTTTGTTCTTTTTCGCTGTGAGCGAGGCAGACTGCAACCAGCTCAGCCCGATCAGGAAATCGTCGAGGCCGAGGGAAACTGCTCCGTCGATATCCCCACGCCGCCAGCTCCCTAGGCTCCTTCCTGCTTTCCGTGGAGATCTCATCGCCCACTCGCCGGCCGAGTCGAGTGTGCTGATGCAACCTCCGCCAACTGCGTCTCGCGGCCAGCCAAGGCCTCCTGTACGGCTGTACATGCATGCCTGCGCAAGTTCCTCCATGGACAACATCGGTCAGAGGCTATAGATGCTGGACCACCGCGCAGGGGCTGGTCATTTCGCCGAACGACATTGGCATGGGGGACATGGATGCGCGCCCGCCGCTCACCTCTGGGAATCGCCGCGAGGATCTCCGGTAACCGCCGTAGAGGCGTAGAGCGTGGGCACAGAGCAGGCGAAACACTCGGGTGATGCAGGAGCGCCGGCAAGGTGGGGGTGGGCGGCTGGCCGGCGTGAATCTACCTTCCATTGCGTGCATCCAGCCTCCAGGCAGCTCGCCTAGGCGAAGTTAATTGTCCGGGCCTAGTGGTGCCGGTACAAGAAAGTTCAAGTTCCGTCATGTACTATCGTGCTGGCAGGGAGCAGCAGGCATTGATTATATCTGAGCAAATAGGTATGGGTACTGTTCAAAATCGAAGATACAAGGAAATACGTAGCTGAATACGCTGACAAATGTTTGAGGACGCTGAACCTGATTGGTAATAAAAAGGGGAGCATCTGGACCCGAGAGCTGAAACGAGTTTCCCCATCTACAATTAAGTGGTGTGTGGATCATGTTCGTCATATGTATGCTCTTGCTTCAAAATTGTCTTTTCTTATCGGTCTTCTAATTTACAACCTTACAGTCATGGGTCGCATTTATCATCTCGCTTCCTTTACGATTCTTCCCGTTGCGCAAAGTAATCTAACAGCGAAGCCAAGATCGAGAAACAATATGAAACAAATGGTTGGCAAAATTTGAGAAAAAAGTACAAAAGTACAATAACTAACAGACACAAAATGTATCCTCAACTTCGAACATCACCTCGTGAGAGAAGAAACTGACACTGCTTTGACAATGCAATCAGCAACGTATCAGCATGCCATAATTGTGGTCAGAACGTACTGTGTGCACGTATGGTGTTTGATTCCGGTTCGTAGTCGCATGGCTAAAATAACTATATGCGAGAAGAAAAGTTGTACCATGTTTTATCTTACTCCCTCCAATTTCTTTTAGTTGTCTCGAATTTAGTACAATTTGAGTCAATTAAAATGAACCGGTGAGAATACAACATTTTGGTGGATCGAAAGCTTCCTTCATGTGCAAGGTGAGGGGGGATCAAAAGCTTCCTAAGGAGGAAAGGGAGATCTGTGTTTTAGAGATGTGTCTAACTACGCGTTTCGGCTCTGGCGACTCGGGGGGCAACTGGGAGCTTGTCCCCCCGGATCGTCGCCGTCGCAGCGCCGCCCGCTGCCTTGGGGGGCGTCGGGATCTACGCGCAACTCCGACGCGTAAGGGGAACTGCTTCTCGCTCCTCGCCGCCGCCGTCGCCGAGGCCGAGGGCTCGGAGGAGGGGATCTCGGAGGAGGAGATCTGGGATCCAGAAGTTGTGGCGGTCCGGCCACTGCCCCATACTCCGGCAAACCTTGGGAGGTTCTGGCCAGATCTGGTGGATGTTCCGCCGCCGGGGCTCGACCTTGGCTCCTCGCGGGAGAGGAGCCTCTCGCCGGCGCCGCCCCCGCCGCTCGCGTCGTCGTCAGACTTCCCTCCGGTTCCTGGTTTGGCTCCCGTGGGGAGGGGCCTCTCCGCTGCTGGTCCGGCGGGCGCTGGATCTGGGCTGGTGCTGCCATCGGACCTGGGGCGGCCGGAGGCGAGAGAGACGCCGCCGCTCCTAGGGTTTGCCCCCGCCTCGGTCTCGCTGGCGCTGGGCGCTGCTGGGCCTGCTGGGCTGGCCCATGGGAGGGTGGGGGCCTCTGCGGCCCAGCTGCGGCCTGGGCAGGGGTCGGTCGTGGTACCTGGGCCGGCCCCTGGTGCGGTCGGACCAGTTTCTGCGGGTGCCCCTGGGTCAGACCCGTTGGATGAGTGCCACGTCGCCTCTGCTGAGGATGACCGGTCGGGTGGATCTAGGGTGGGATGGTTCTACCCCTCAGCCGCCGATTTATAAGTGGCTCTGGCTCCCCCCCAAACCCTAGATCCATCATTTGGCTTCCCTGCCTCCGCTTCAGACGTCCGTCGCAACCTCGCCGCTGCCAAGCTCTTAACCACCCACCTCGACCCCATCTCCGGTGCTCGTGTCCCTCTTCTCGTGGCCATGGAGAGGGATAGGAACTCCCACGGCAAGCGCCCCTTCGATGAGTTCAACAAGGGATATTCCCGCTCCCGCGACCAAGACCTACGCCAGAAGCTGGACAGGGAGCAGGAAGAACACCGCAGGCAGCAACGTCAACGCGACCGCGAGGCGGAGCGGGCGAGCTCCTCGTCCTGGCTTTCCGAGGGGGAACGGCCACGACAGGAATCTCGTGCGCCTCCTCCGCCTCCGCCCCCCCTCGTGGCTGTGACTCTGGGTGAAACGGGGCAGGAGGCCGCTTCTTCAACCTCAAGGGACACCTGGGGAGGTGTCGGATCCTAGCTCGGGGCAGGTCACCGGCCCTGGGGGGAGGGGGGGCTGGGGCGTCCAACCAAGATGCGTCCCATATCACGTGCTACAACTGTGGCAAGCAAGGACACGTCCAGGCCGCCTGCGTTGACGAAGCCTTATGAGTCAACTGTAAGAAAGTGGGCCACCTCTCTGCCATGTGCGCAGCGGTCTCCAAGGCGCTGGCTCCCTTCTGGGCAGGCTTTGGTGGCGGGCGCCCAGGCTTCTCCTGCCTTGAAGTCCCTGACGAAGATCTCCAGAAGCCAGCCTCCAACTCCGCTACAGTTATCCTCGGGGGTGGGCAACTGTCGGCGGAGCAGGTGGAGGACGAGTTCAAGGATTTGGTGGATGAGAATTGGGATTGGCAGGTGCGCCAGCTTGGCCCAACGGACTTTGATGTGGTCTTCCCATCAAAAGAGAGCCTCCGCATTGCTATCCGTGGGGGCGGCCTTACCTTGCCCTGCACCAAGCTCAAGGCCATTGTCACTGTTCCGCTTGGCGATCCTCTTGCTGCTGAAACTCTGGAAGAAGTTTGGTCAAGCTGCTGGGCGTGCCTCCCCCTTTCCGCCATGCTGATCGCCTCCTCCTCTCTACTCGTGAGGTGGGTCGCCCCATCGGGGTGGACGTGGCTACGCTGGCTGACCCGGATGCGCCGGTGCATATGTCCTTTGGATGCCGCAAAGGGGAACAGCTGCCTGACCACATCACCCTCTTTGTCAACATGCAAGGCTACCGGATCCAAATGATACGAGAAGCTCTGACAGTCCAAGACTCACCGCCGCACGCTCTACCGAAGTTCCCCCCAGAGATGGCACAGACGACAAGGAAGAGGATTATGAGGAGACTGATGAGGAACGCTGGGACGGGCGGAGGGGACGCCACGCTCACAAGGCTTCGCGCGGATCGGCGTCTGCTCCTGGAGCGGGCAGGGAAGGTCCCCGCAAGTCTGTGCCCTTGGGTTCTTCTCCTATCTCACCGTCGACCTGCCTCCCGCTCAACGCTAAGGACCTCAGCCCCCAGATTCCCGCCTCGGCCCGCAGTCAGTATGGATCCAAGCTGACCCCCACAGGCAATATCTTCCCGCTGGTGGCACAAATCATCAAGTCTGCTAGGCCGTCTGCCCCCGACACTGGTCTCCAATCACCGGACGTCTCTATCAGCGTCGATACCCTCTGCGAGGACCTATCGGAAGACCCCACTTCGGCCGGACGAGTCTCGCCAACGCCGGGCAAAGCCATGAACCTTTCGGTGGCGGAATGAGAGGAGGTGGGGTGGTCTAGCCCGTCTCAGTGTGCTTCTGACCAGGAATACTTGCGCAACAGCGAACAGAGGAGCAAACTGAATCATGACCGCCCTTCCCGGAAGCTCATGCTGGAGGCGGCTGCGGCGGCTACCAACACCTCTCCAACCCCGGCACTTGGACTCCACCAGGCCCCGACCATCAGCGACGTCATTACCACAAAGGGACATCTACTCCTCTTGGATGCTCCCATTCCGGCGCTTGGTGCCCCGGTGGCTAGAGGCCCTCGCTCCAAGGCATCCCCGGCGGAGGCTATGCGCAAGAGCGCGCGCACCAAAGGAACCAGTGACGGACCGGTCCTGGAGCGGGCCATCCGTGCCACTGCGGACAAAAACAACCTCGCCAAGAGCGTCATCGAAACCGCTACTCCTTCATCGTCAACCCCAGCTCCAGGTAACTCCTCCTCCACCGCCGGTTTTGTTGCTTTTCAAGATTCTTCCTTGGATCATCTGCTCAAGGTGGCCAATGATAGTTGCATCCTGTTCAAATCCACGGAAGGGTCACCGGCCCAAGCGGTGGCTCTTCTCCAGGCTCGTGAACGCGCGCAAGCGGAGCTTTTGGCAGCAAGACATAGGCTTGAGGAAGAAGAGGCCAAGGCTAAGGAAGAGGCCGTCCGAGACGCTACGACGCAAGGCACTACTGGCAGTGGCCCGGAGGCTGGCTCCAAGGGGGAGCCACCCTCAGGTGCTGGCAAACCTGCTGAGAAGGGTTCAGTGGGGGAACCATCCTCGGGCTCGGGCAAAACCAAGAAGTCTACTGTCTCTAAGTGGCGCGCTGCTCGCAGGCCAACACCCGTTGGTCATAGACCTGTCACCCGCCAAGCACGAGCTTTGAGCAGAGTGTCCCAATGAGAGCTCTTTTCTGGAACATTAGAGGGTTCAGCCGACGGGGTAGGCGAACCCTACTGAAAGAGTACCTCCGGTTGCATTGCATCGACTTAGTTCTACTGCAAGAAACCATCAAACAGGACTTCACGGACGCCGAGCTTGCAAGCCTGGAGGTGGGAGAGAAATTTTTCTGGTCTTGGCTACCAGCTAACGGCCAATCGGGTGGCATGTTGCTGGGAGTCAGGGACAGCCTGTTCGAGGTAGGAAGAATGGACATGGGTCAATTTTTCCTTAGTGACATGGAAAGAGGGGCTGCGCCCAGAAATATAGTCAAGTTCTTTGTCGAGTAGTACAACTTGAGCCTATGCCTAAGTGCAAGCACCTGCCCATAGGCTCGGGGGCTACTCTTATCGAGAGTATTGTTCACCCTCCCGATAAGATACAAGAAAGAGGAAAAATTGTGGTGTCGATTAAAAGCTGAGCCTACACCCAAGTGCAAACACTTGGCTTTAGCCTCGGGGGCTACTCCCATCGAGCGCTGGTCGCGCACCCGATAGAAAGATAACTTCGACAAGATCTACGGCAATTCAGGTTTGTAGACTCAACTCGATTCTACGACTCGAGTGGAGCCTACTCCCATCGGGAGCACATGGATTTCATCAAGTCTTCCAAATATAGTTAAGTTCTTCATCGAGTAGTACAACTTGAGTCTATGCCTAAGTGCAAGCACTTGCCCATAGACTCGGGGCTACTCCCATGAGAGCGCTGCCACGCACCCGATAATTTCAAGAATCGTCGACATCATCTACGCCACATGATCTACGACATGGACCTCGCCTTGTATTTCTTCGACTTCGAGATGGTTATGCTTGAGTTTCTACGCTCTTCCTTATAAACTCGGGGGCTACTGATGGGCATACCCTCCGGTACCCATTATTAGTATACCTCGGCCTCGGCAATGGAGAAGACCCAATATGGAGAAGGCCCAACAAGGCAACCCGAAGAAGTAGTCGACTAGGACTCTTGTAAAACCCTAGGCTGGTTGCATATATAAAGCTAGCAGGGCACCCGAAAGAAGGAGGCCACCAGATAGATTTAATATAGACAACATAGCTTCGCCGCCATGGCACCATGTAAACATATCTATGATCATATAGTGGATTGCTAGCAGCACGTAGAGATCCTCCACCGAGGGGACCCGAAGCTGGGTACGTCATGTGCCTAATCTCGTCCCGGAATCTCCAGTGTCGCTCTATCCCGAAACCCTAGTCTACAATCCGTAGGCATTGCCGAGGTGATCCCTCGTCACTTAGTCTGTCTGTTCTCCATCGGGTATCCAACAAGAAACTGGAGGTTATTGGTATTTATGGACCAGCAGACCACGCTCGTTCTACGGGGTTCCTGGACGAGATTTCGGACAAAATTGCTAGGTGTAATCTGCCGATCCTCATGGGATGCGATTTCAACCTTATCAGAGCTGCTGAAGACAAGAGTAACGATAATCTTAACTGGCCACTGATCGACTTGTTTAACAACACCATTGCCACCTGGGCTTTGAGGGAGATTCCACGCACGGGAGCACGGTTCACTTGGTCAAATCACCAGCTCAATCCGGTCCGGTCCGCTCTTGATCGGGTGTTTGTGTCTGCCTCCTTTGAAGCTATCTTCCCGCTCTGTTCCCTGTCTGCTGAGACCAGTCTGGGGTCTGATCATACGCCGCTTATCTTCGACACTGGAGAGGGTTTCCCGGTGCGTTCCAACAGATTTTTCTTCGAAACAAGCTGGTTTGAGCGCCAAGAGTTTGTCCCCTTGGTCCAGCACTCTTGGGAGAGACTGGCGACCAAGGTGGGTGGTCGCGACATCATTGATTGGTGGAACTTTATGTCCTCGGGACTAAGAAAATTCCTTAGAGGCTGGAAACAGAACCTTGGTAGGGATACCAAGGCTGAGAAAGCCGCTTTGCTGACCCAGATCGCTGAACTCGATGTGCTGGCCGACGTCACAGGCCTTGACTAGGACGCTTGGGTCTCGAGATACCACTTGGAGGAGCAGCTGCTCCATATCTACAGAATGGAGGAGGAGCACTGGCGGCAGCGCGGCAGAGTAAGGTGGGCTTTGCAGGGCGATGCGAACACGGCTTATTTTCATGCATTAGCCAATGGGAGAAGAAGAAAATGCAACATTTCTAAGCTAAGGACTGACAACGGAACTATCACGGAACCTAAATTGATCCAATAGCACGTTTACGAGTTCAATAGGAACCTGCTCGGTTCCTCAGCTCCAAGGGTTTGTGGGCTGGCGCCTTCCTCCTGGGGTGAGGAAGCTCGCGTGTCAGAGGAGGAAAATGTGGACTTGGCATGCACCTTCTGTGAATCTGAACTCGAGGCCATTATCAAAGAGATGAAGACCGATACTGTGCCGGGGCCGAACGGCTTCCCGGTGGCTTTCTTTAAGCGCTTCTGGCCACAGGTCAAGCTGGGCATCCTACACATCCTCAATGACTTCGTGTTGGGGCGCATTGACATTGTAAGGCTCAACTTTGGCATCCTGTCGCTTATCCCGAAAGTTCCTGGGGCGGAACAAATCTCACAGTACCGACCGATTGCCCTGATCAATGTTATCTTCAAGATCATATCCAAAGCATATGCCTCCAAGCTTGACCCTATCGCTCACAGAATTCTCTCCCCGAATCAAACTGCCTTCATTAAGGGCAGAAACATCCTTGACGGCCCTCTTGCCCTAATGGAGATCATTCACGACATCCGGAAGAGGAAGCACAGTGGGGTGCTCCTCAAGCTCGACTTCGAAAAGGCCTACGACGGGGTGAACTGGGACTTCCTGGGGGAAGTCCTACGCTGCAAAGGTTTTGATGCAGGCTACATTCACAGGATTTTGCAACTTGTCTCTGGGGGGGCAAACTGCTATCTCTATTAACGGGGAGGTGGGACCGTTTTTTAGGAATAAGAGAGGGGTTCGACAGGGAGATCCCCTCTCCCCACTGCTCTTCAATTTTATCGGGGAAGCGCTCTCTGGGATCCTTTCTGCCGCTGCGTCTGCAGGCCACATTCATGGGTTAGTCCCACACCTTTTACCAGGGGGTATCAAGCACCTGAAGTACGCCGACGACACGCTTATCCTCATCCAGGGATCGGACGAGGATATCGCAAACCTGAAATTCCTCCTGATGTGCTTTGAAGATATGTCCGGGCTCAAAATCAACTATCACAAGAGCGAAGTGTTTGTCCTGGGACAGTGATACGTCTCCAACGTATCGATAATTTCTTATGTTCCATGCTTCATTATTGATGATATCTACATGTTATATGCACACTTTATGTCATATTCGTGCATTTCTCGGAACTAACCTATTAACAAGATGCCGAAGAGCCATGTTTTTGTTTTTGGTTTCATAAATCCTAGTAAGGAAATATTCTAATTGGACGAAATCAACGCCTGTCCCATTTTTCCACGGAGCCTAAGACCGAAGGAGAGGCCGAAGTGGGGCCACGAGGGCCCGGCACCATAGGCCGGCGCGGCAGAGGGTGGCCCGCGCGCCCTATGGTGTGGGTCCCTCGCGCCGCCTCTTGACCTACCCTTTCGCCCTACTTATAGCTCCGTCGCGAAACCCCGACCGAGAGCCACGATACGGAAAACCTTCCGAGACGCGCCGCCGCGAATCCCATCTCTGGGATTCAGAGGACGCCTCGCACCGCCGAGAGGGGATTCATCTCCTGGAGGACTCTACACCGCCATGGTCGCCTCCGAGGTGATGAGTGAGTAGTTCACCCTGGACTATGGGTCCAGCAGAGCTAGATGGTCGTCTTCTCCTAATTGTGCTTCATTGTTGGATCTTTGTGAGCTGCCTAACATGATCAAGATCATCTATCCGTAATACTATATGTTGTGCTTGTCGGGATCCGATGGATAGAGAATACTATGTTATGGTGATTATCAATCTATTACCTATGTGTTGTTTATGATCTTGCATGCTCTCCGTTATTAGTAGAGGCTTCCGCCAAGTTTGTACTCTTAACTCCAAGAGGGAGTATTTATGTTCGATAGTGGGTTCATGCCTACATTGATACCCGGGACAATGACAGAAAGTTCTATGGTTGTGTTGTGTTGTGCCACTAGGGATAAAACATTGATTCTATGTCTAAGGATGTAGTTATGATTACATTACGCACCATACTTAATGCAATTGTCTTTGTTTGCAACTTAATACCGAAGGGGTTCGGATGATAACCTGAAGGTGGACTTTTTAGGCATAGATGCAGTTGGATGGCGGTCTATGTACTTTGTCGTAATGCCCAATTAAATCTCACTATATTTATCATGTCATGTATGTGCATCACGGTGCCCTCTCTATTTGTCAATTGCCCGACTGTAATTTGTTCACCCAACATGCTTTTATCTTATGGGAGAGACACCTCTAGTGAACTGTGTGACAAAGGATTAACTTGTCAATGCCTACAGATTGTAGACTAGGGTTTTGCTAGAAGTAGAGGGCAAGTAGATCTCGAAGGTTTAGGCGAAAAGTACTTGGCGATTATGAAAACTAGGGTTATGTTGACAGATTCGATCTTTTGTCCCTCGGCTCCTTATATAGGAGGTGGAGCCGAGGGTTTCGTACGTACAAGTTACAGAGTTCGGGACGGTTTCTAACTCCCCCGCCGTATTACAAATAATACTTCCTATTACAACTCTAGCTTTCCTTAATACATCTTGGGCTCCCGAATCTTCTTATTCTTCGGATAGTGGGCCTTCAGAATCCGGGTACCATCTATGGCAGGCCATTTGGGGTCTATGTCAAGAGTCTCAGATTTTCTTGAATCGTAGAGTCGAGGAAAATCTCTCCCGTTTATTTTTGTTCGAGAGCTGTTATTTATACTCATAAAATTCTATGTTGTACAGGGATAATGGTAGTGGGGCTAGTTCATCTCACGGATCAGGTACTAGTTAACTTCTAGTGGCAATCCGCAAACCTACTTCAGATCAGTCCCCGGACATGATCCCGATATACTGTGTAATTCGACAGTGCCGCTTAAGGTCTTACCATTCTGTCAAGTCCAGTCAAATTTATCGTACCTAACGCGTCCGTTAGATTTTTCTTCGATCCGTTGATACCGATAAAGTAGCGAGCGCAGCCTGGCGATGCCACGTCAGAACAGATCTGCGGTCTTACCTTCGCAAATTTGCGGGATTCAGAAATTGATCGCAACTTTGCTTCGAGAATATATTGTCGAGTGCTTTTCGCCTTTGGAATAGCACATTTTATGAGTCATATTTGATGACTTTATTTTGTCTTCCCGATGTGAGTATATGTAGAGTTATTTGTGTAACTATATTCACTTCTTTTTCTCTATTTCTGATCAAATTCATCGGGCACGCGAACAGCGTGTGAGGAGCCCCCGAGGCTACAGCCAAGAACTTGTGCTTGGGTGTAGGCTCCACAGATTAGCATCCTTTGCCGCTATATTTATAATCCTTCTCGATATTTTATATTTATCGGGTGCGCGACCAGCGTCCCGATGGGAGTAGCCTCCGAGGCTATGAACAAATTCTTGGATTTGGTCATAGGCTCTCGCCATTTCTATATTGTCATACTCGAAATTTTCTATTTTTCCAGAGGTAGCCTTGAGCATTTGAGCAAAAACTTGTATTTGATCAAAGGCTCCAAGAGTATTCGAATATTTAACCCCGTCGCCATTCTCTTTTTATTTTTCTCTTGTCGACATATTTTCCCTTGTCGAATTCTCTTCATCTCTCAATAATTGGGATATTTTCTGCCTTGTGGGTCCACTATTCTCACCGTCGTTGGACACGTCATGCAAGTGGGGGACACACGTCCTCCGTTTCCCGGCGCACGTTCTGTAACCCGTCAATGTTGAAATACTAATTTGCCCTCGCACGTGGTAATCATCTCCTGCATTCTTTCATCCAACGGTTCCGTCGCTTCACCGCACTTCCCCTATATAAGATCTCCTTCTTCTTCTTCCTCGAGCACTTCCGCTCGCGCCGTTCGCTCTCCTCGCAAAATCTCCCTTGCGCTCCACCGCTGCCAGCTCTTCGCGCGCTTCGCTACTGCTGCCGCTGATGCCACCGCGTCGCCAACTGCACAGCACTCCCGATTCTTCCATGGCCGCCGCGGATCTAGGAGCCATGGAGTGGGAGAGGTCCAAGATCACAAACCAAGACCTGAACCTCCCTCGAAGAAATCACCACGGCTTTCAAGACGCGTTGCGCTTCCCAAAGGAAGAAAGCTACCCAGCCCCCCCAATGGGGTACCGGGCAAGTTTTGTCGACCATCTCATCCGTGGGTTCTCCCCCCCCATCCATCCTTTCCTCCGTGGATTACTCTATGTCTACGGTCTCCAGCTTCACCCCCTCACGCCAAACTCAATCCTCCACATTTCTATTTTCATCACGCTTTGTGAAGCCTTCCTTGGCGTCTCACCTAATTGGGCGCTTTGGAAGCGCATTTCTTCTGTCGCCGCAATGGCTCTCCCAATGTCGCCCATAATATAGGCGGCGTTGTTATTTCTATTCGCTCCACTGCCCGGATTACTTCGACGTCAAGCTCCCCGACTCCGTCAGTTGGGGCGCAAGAGGTGGTTGTACATTCGCGAAGAAAACGATGGCTGCCTCGAGACATTCCTCCTTTTGACGGTGCCGGGAAAATCCTTCGCCGCTCCTGGGATTCAGAGGCTACCGAGGAAGAAAGAACTGCGACTGATGACTCGGATCCATGAGTTGCAAAATACTCACGGCAAAGAATTGTCAGGGTATCCAGATTATAGTGGATTTCCTTAAGAGTAGAGTTCGGCCTCTTCAAGCTCGCAAATTCCCTCTCCGGAAATATACTGGCAACTAAGACGTGGATCGGCTGTCGGATTTGGAAGTCAAGGACCTGGAGAGGCTTGTCCGAAAATCACCTCCTCAAAGAAAAAGATGCCATCCCTTCTTCTTGTCGCGCAAACCACATACGTCTGCCACCAATGCGCTCCCTAAGGTAAACATTGTCGCGCAATTTTTTACTGCCTTGCTTTTTTGCATTGTTTGCTTCGTTTCGATATCCTTCCTCTTTTTGGACAATCATCCAAATCTTGTTACCTCCTCCTCTTCCCAAGGAAGTCGAAGAAAGAACCGTTATCTCTAATGATAACCAAGAGGCCTCCTCTTTTAGAATGAACCCACAGATTCTAAATCTGCGGGGTTTGCCTGGTTTCTCTGGGGCGCATCGGTCTCAGCCTCCTCCTGCTGATTCTCCAAAGAACAAAAGGCAGAGGGGGTGATGTCGAAGATTCCGGACTTCACCCGAAGAAGCTGCTCCTTTACCGCAAAAGGCAGCTTATGATCCATATCTTGCGAGTATCATCAGTTCGTAAGTCTCTTTTATTTTTCTATTCGAAGAATTTTTTCTTGCCTTTTTTTACACCGCCACCCTTTTGCAATAGTGATGAGACTTAGAAACGCCAGCTTTGGATGGCTGCCCAACCAGTAAGTATGTCACATACCTCAGTTATTTCCGTGAGCTACGAGTTGAAGGAGAGGAATCTCGCCTCCTCAACAAACATCGGCGCTTTCTTACTCCTCCTTCATTCTGAGCCCCTTCACTAAAAGGGCAAGGACGGGAGATTGTCTCTAGCCTACTCTCCAATTGAGTAGCTCTTTCGAACCTTCTCATGGAAGATGTAAGTTCTTTACTTTTTGTCAGTGTCTATGTTTTCTCTGTTTGCTTCTGTGCATCACCATATTTTTCTCATACCCCCATTTCTCTTTGTTTTCTCTTTTTGGTTAACAGCCTGTGATCAAGGATCTTCTTCGCATCGGTGCCCAATTTGTTGGGTACCGGGAATATGCGAATAAAGCTGAAGGTAATGCTCTGCTCCTTTTACCTCCTCGTTTCTTTTGTTCCTTCTTTGTTGTCACCAGATTTGCAACTATATTTATCTTCCATTAGAAAACTGGAAGCCAACAAGCGTGCTGATTCTCTTGCTCGTAAACAGGAGCAAAGTGAAAAGGCTCGCAAAAAAGGCTGAGTCGATGCTAGCTGATGCACGAGCGAGGCTGATGAGGCCAAGGCTGACGCTGCTGGTGGCGAAGACCTTAGAAAGAGGCTTCACACCGCCGAAACTTCCCTGAGCGATCACATAGCTGCCCACTCTGCCGCGAGGAGGCGATCCGTGAGCGTTAACGACGCAGTCGCCGCTTCGTAGGTAAGTACCACTCATTATTCTCTTGTATTTTTCTTCTCTGGCACTCGTTTGTTGCTCAATTTTTCTTTCTTGACAAACTAGAACAGCTCAAGAATTTCAACTTGATGAACCCGCCAATGATTCTCTTCTGACGCCCTTTCACTCCTTTGAAGTTCATGGACTGCAGGCACGGAGGCATTGATCAAAGCAGCAATACTCTGCTTTTCCTTATTTCTTCCCAAAGAAAGAGGAACCCGCAACTTTCCTTGACCTCACCAAGTGTTTCAATCCGTCTTGGGCTAAGGGTGCGCCATGAGAATATGAAGATTGCCGTGGAAAATACTGTCGGCTTGGTTGCTGACAGCCAACAATCTATCGACTGGTCAAAAGTTGGTGACACTGATCAGATAGAACAGCCAAGGTGGAGGTCTTTGATCAAGCAGCCAAGCCCAACACGAGGAAAATCCTGGCTCAAGCCATCTTCAACTGTTAGCTCATCAAAGCCGGAGGTCTAGTTGAATGCCTCCTTGCTTTTTTTTTCTTTCTTTTGGCTTTGTCGCCGTAGTGTTATTGGCGAGAACTATTTCAGTATCCCCCGTCCTTCCTTTGTAATAGACATGTATACATTATGGAGATGAATGGAAATCTATCTTTGCTCAGTGATTGATGTCGAAATATTTCTTTTTCCAGTTAATTTTTGACAATTATACGCCAGCTCCCGGTTCTTCCAATATTTTGCCTTCTCCCCCAAGGAGAACTCCTGCTGATGCTTCGTCTGCCGAGGATTCCTTGCCACAAGAGTTAGACGAACTTCGACACCACCAACTGCAGTTCGTGAAGAAGCAATCACTTGTGCCGATGGAGAAAGCTCGCAAGTCATCAGGCCGAGGAAATTGCACTCCAACAAGCACAAATTGCCATTGCTGAAAAGACTGCCGCTGGTCGGTTTCCACGCGCCGCATCTCGAGAGAAATCTTATGTCAGCACTATCAGATGTTAGTTTGATATGTAAGTTTCATTGTCCTTATCTCGCTTTTTCGTTTTCCTTTTGCCGTTGCCTCATTGCCCACTGAATTGTTTTATGAAACCATAGGTGCTTGATCCTATAACCGAAGATGAACGCAGTCGAGGCTCTGCCCAATGTTCTCCTTCTCGCTGCACATGAGCACAGACGAATTTTGGGCACTGAGCGTGATTCACAAATCGTGAGATTTCAAGATTGGAACTTAAAACCGCGAACATCTTGACTTCGTACAAGAACTTTGTCTCCGTGTATGGTACCGTTTCAATAAGATGCCGTAAACCCTTTCCGCATTGATGGACAAATTTCGAGATGCTCCTCGCATCCACGGCTTTGTACGAGCCCAACCAGCTGCTGGTGCGAGGTTTGCGATGATTATGATAAAGATTTGCTACCCGGTTAGATGTAGGGCAAATTGTCCCAAAGTGCCTGGAGAAGATGTAAAAGGAGGAGGAACTTCGGCAAATATGATGACATAGTTACTCCCGTTGCCAAGATATGATGGATGAACTTTTTCGGAGACGCTTAATTCTTCGTGAAGGGTAGCTATGCTGAGCATAGTACTGGCGCTGTAAATAACGAGCGCTAACCATAGATAATATATTGGAAATTTTGACATTTATTCAACTTTGTATCCTGTATAGACGAGCCATATTGTAAAGTCATTGTATTTTATTTTTG